>QFET01008953.1:0-27916 GCA_003316355.1 Tuber calosporum | reverse complement strand
AGGAGAGGGAGGGGGAGGGGGAGGGGTGACAGGATGCTGGCGATGAAAAAAGAAAACCACCATGGTGTGCAGTCAGTGCAAAGGTGTATAAGAAGAATATTATTACAAGATTGGGTATTTTTTTATTTTTTTAACGTTCTGCCGGGTGCTGGAAGTTAGACCAAGTGAGTGAAGCCAGCCAGAATGGTTCGCCATGTAGAGAGAGAGATTGGATTGGCTGTGTTGGCGGTGTTTTTGTTTTTGAGGACACCTCTGTAAGCTCCCAGTGCTCAGAATTCCTATCTGGGGGAATAAATTATGTGGGGAACCTGGTATGTAAGTGTCTCTCCCAGCCCCGCCCCCTCCTTCTGTCAAAGATTACCCGGCTGGCGAGCCCCCTTGCACCACAGCCATTACTCAAACACTCTCTTCCAATCCCTCCTAACCCATCACCAAAAAAAAAAACATCTAACCAAACAACGAAAAAAGGGATTACTAATAATGCCGAAACGAAAAAACCCCTTCACTAATCCACCCAGAAAATCACTGTGCCTAACTCACACCGCCACCACGGCCCTACCAGCGCGCGCTCATGCCCAGGTCGCCAAATCACTAACCTCCGCCCTCCCAACCTACCACAGGCGGATCTTCCGTGCACTGAAGAAAGCCCGTGGCTTCGAAACTGTGAAGTTGATCCGGCGGATAAAGTCCTCCCGCACTTCCACAGCGCCAGCAACGGGGTCAACGGCAAGGTTGGAAGGGGAACTGGAGGCGCTGAAAAAGGTGAAATTGGATCTGCTTGCGCGAGCGCATTTACGCCGGTGCGTGGGGAAGGATGGAAGATGTGTTCGGAGTGGGGTTTTTGATTGGGGGGTTTGGAGCTCGGACGGGGAGGGGGAGGATGGAGAGGGGCAGGGAAAGGGAAAGGTGGAGCGGGATGTATGCGCTAGGTTGTATAGGGCTAAAGTGGTTAGAGAGGTTATGGGGGATGTGCTGGGGGGTATTAGGCGGATTTTGGGCGGTGACGAGGAGGAAGAGATAGCACGGGGGAGTGGTGACGGGGAGGAGGAAGGGCAGAAGAAGATTGAGGAGAGGTTGGGGAGGAATAAAGGAGGTGGGGTAAAAGAGAAGAGGGAAAAGGAGGAGGAGGAGGAGGAGGAGGAGGAGGTTAAATCTGCTAACCTGTTGACTCCTGCCTCAGGCGATGGTGACGGCGACAGCGAATCAGAGCATGAGGAAGAGAAAGGAGAAGACCAAGAAGACGTCTGGAAAGGAATAATCTCCGACGACTCAGATGCATTCTCCGCCTTCGACACAAGGATTGCCTCCTCCGCGTCCTCCGGCGAGAGTGAAAGCGATGTAGGGCATTATCACCACGCCACAGACGAAGACTGGTCGGTATCCTCAGCACCAAGGTCCAGGTCAAGACCAACACAGAAACCGGGAACAAGCACCTTCCTCCCCACTCTCCTGACCGGCTACATATCCGATTCTTCCTCCTCCTCCAGCCCCAACCCACCCAAATACACAAAAGGCCCCCCCGAGAAAAAACTGCGGAAAAACCGCATGGGCCAGCAAGCCCGCCGCGCCCTGTGGGCGAAAAGGTACGGACAGAACGCAGCTCACTTGAAGCAAGAAGCGCAGCGCATGGTGAGAGGGGCGGGGATGGAGGAAAGGAAGGAGAAGAGGAAGGAGGGGCAGACGGAGGGCAAACTTCACCCATCCTGGGAAGCGGCGAGGAAAGCCAGAGAGAGTAAGATGGTGGTTGTGCAGGAGGCGTTGAGGAGTGGTGGGGGGGGCAGAAAGGTTGTTTTTGGCTGATACATTGGTCCGCCCTGGCGCGGCCGCGGGATGTATATAAATAAGCTGATAGTAATGTGGTAGTGGTGGGAAAATGCTGTTCAGCGCCCGTTCGGACGTTACCATTTTTTCACCATTGCCTTCCGTGCTCCTTGGCGGTATGTCAAACCATGAGACGGCCAGAAAAGAAAGGGAGAAAAACTCCAGATATTATCTATCATCTATCACCCGCCCACTTAAACCACTTTTTATACATGACAAAAAAAAAAGGACCAGCCTGATGCGGGGGTCGAACCCGCGACATTGAGGTGTTCTTCACAGGAATTCTACCCCCCGTAAAAGCCACACGCTCTACCACTGAGCTAACCAGGCCGATGTATGACAAGAAGGACTTTTGCATCAATCAATCATCTACCCAGCAAACCTTGCATCCAATTCACCAAGTCGGCCATCACCCCTCCCTTGAATTTTTATTTTTTTTATTTAGTAAATATGGGAACCGAATTCACTTTTTCCCTATATAAAACACCAAAGTTTACTCTACGCTGGGTAATCCACACATTGATCCCTTCCTTACCCGGTGGTATGATAGTTATGCACGATCGTTTGTTTTTACAATTATGATACACAAGGTGAGAACAGGTCGTTATACCGCCACCTATTCCCATTTTACCGCCAACTTATCGGAATCAATCAATCGAGTCAAAAAATCTCAAGTTTACCGGCGCGTGCTGGTATGCTGCTGTAATCTCCTGGACCGGAAAAGACGCTGAAAGTTTAACCGTGCTTCTGTCTGTTTCTGTGGTATAGATGGCTACCATACGAGGTGGGTTTGGTTGGCCCTCTGCCCGTGTATGTACTGGGTTCCTTAATGGTTGCCATTCGAGTCGATACTTGTGTTTTGTCTGTGTGGGTGTGGTCGTACAGTATCGAGAGAACTCGAACAAACGTGCCATGTGTCAGCTGGGCCAAAATTTCATTCCCTCGGAGGGGGACATACCAGGCCTTACGAGGGGGCAACGCCGACGTCCTGGCACGTGGTCCGATCGTTCGAGTTCTTCCAGTTGCTAATATTGAGTTAGTTAGTCTATGGTCTGAGTCTACATATCTGCGAAATATTAGTGATTTGTGAAAGGTTGCTTATGAACCTGTCTCGGGCGATGACACGGGCGGCATGAAGACTTGAATCTTGCTGATCTACGGTGCAAAGTGTCTAAAGGTGGACCCTTCGGTGGAACAGCACTCCCGTGGCAACCGATCGGAATTGAGCCGAGAATTGCCAAGACAGGATGAGTAAGGTGAAATAATACTTGTACGATAGGAGGTAATCTCTTTATAAGATAAACAAGAAAGAGAAAAAAAAAACCCTTCATTAGTACAACATGACTAGAACTACTTCATGACTGATGGGGGAACTTAGGGGATACAATACTAAAGGAAAAAGGAAAACATCCTCTCCTCCCCGCTTCGCCCCGGCTCGTAATTACACAATTCCCACAATCTAGAGGAAAAATCGAAAAATTGTATGGTATAAAAGCCAATTAGACCCCCAAAGGAAAAAAACCTCCTTGCAGGCAGGCAATACATCAATCCATCCATCCATCCGCCCATCCAACCGGCTCGTTAGTTATTTGGTTGAGAAATACAAGTAAGCACTACAAAAAAAGTAATAAAGGAAAAAGATAAATCTGATGCATCGTTCCCTACGGAAAAAAGGAAGAAAAAGAATTGAAGGCAAGAAAAATCTTCAAGGCTATCGTATCTCCCTCCGCAGCCTAAAGGGTGGGACAAGAATAGGAAAGGATGGGGGAGGGATGCCAGGTCAACCTTGATCAGGAGTCGACCCGAGTGGCAGGCTCTCAATCATTCTCAACATCCTAACATTTTTCGGAGGGTCACATGAGAAATTAGCCCAACCAAACAACACCATAAAAAAACAAAACGTACCCGCAGATCAATACGCAAGAGAGTCACAAAAAAGGCATAATGCATGGGGTCGCGGATGGTATACACACCTAGTATTTTCCCGTGTAACTTCCTCGTTATCGGCTTGCAGCTGGTCAAGTTGTGCTTTGAGTGCAGCTACCTTTAATATCACAATTCTTAGCCCCGCGCGTTCATTCATATACAGTTGAGAGGAAGCATAGTTTCCTTAGCAACTCACATTAGCAGAAGGAGATTGGGTGGCTGACAATTCCTGTAATAGATGTTTTCTTAACTTCTGGAATCTCCCCGGTTTCTCCCCCGTGAGAGGGCCCGTCTTCTGTGCTCACCTGGTTTTTGATTCGTAGCTTCAGTTCAGCTAGCTCCGCCTCGGTTATTTTCATTTTGGCCGCCGATTCCTTCTGGGAATGTATAAGCGCCGCTTCTTTCTCCTTGACTCGAGCTTCAGCGACGCCCAATTGCTCTTTCAAACTCGTCTCTAATCCTTCCGAGTCTTTGATAGCCATTTCAAGTGTGGATTCCTTAGCCTTGATAAGCTCCTCAAAACTCTCGACCTGTACCTTGAGTTGCTTCATTTCGGCTTCGAGGTCAGACTTCTCTTTGGTGATTATTTCTAAACTATTAGATTTTTCTGTGCTATCGGCTTCCAACGAGGAGACCAATTGGTTAGTTTTCTCGAGGTCAGTTTCCTTTGCATTTGCGGCCTGAAGAGCAGCCTCCTTCTCCTCTTTCAGGATATTGAGCTCTCCCTTCAAAGATTCCAGCTCAGCAGCGATAGAAGACAGAGAGGCTTCCTGTTCCTCCTTAAGGACTTCCTTCTCTCTGCTGAGGGACCCGTTCTCACCCACTAGGGTTGCCTTCTCCTCCTCCAAGGTCTTCTTTTCCTTCTCGAGAGCAGCCAAAGTAACTTCAACTTCCTTCTTTTCGGATTCAAGCTTTTCAATGACTCCGTCCTTGCCTTGCGTCCCAGACTCCCCAGCCCCAAGCTTATCCTTCAAGCTCTTGATTTCACGCTTCAGCTCATCAACCTCCACCTGGTAAATCAGCTCCATCGACTTGTAATCAGCTTCCATCGACGCACGGAGTTCCCCCTCTGACCTCTCAACGGATGCAATTTTTTCGACCACCTCCTTCCTGGCCTCCGAGACCTCCATTTCGAGGACTGAAACCTTCTCGAGAAGTTCCCTATTTAAAGTATTCTCCTTTGCAACCTCGGACTCGAGTCCAGATTTAGATTCCTCTGCTCCCTGTAACGATTCCTGGAGCCTTTTGATCTCGACATCCTTGGATGTCTTAATCTCGCCGAGTTCTGCCTTCGCCATCTCAAGGTGCTTCGAAAGGGCGTCGAGAGCAGATTGGTCAGGGACCGCATCCAGAGCGGCTTGTAGCTCCACTCGGGAGGCTTTCTCAGTTGCAAGTTGACCTTCAAGCGAAGAGATAGTAGAACTATGACTCTGCAATAACTCTGCCACGCCTTCTTCTGCCTTTTTAAGTTCTCCAGTCATACAAGATATCTCGACGGTATGTGCCTCTCGGGTTGAATCTAGTTGGGCAACAAGTGCTTCGTACTTTTCAGAAATCAGAGAATACTTTTCCTCGCTACCAGAAGTGAGCTTGGCCTTCATTTCCTCGATTTCCGCAACATGTTCAGCGCGCTGGGAATCGAGGGCAACCTTGTGGGCTTGCTCAAGCTTAGAAGCCGACTATGCAAATGTTAGCGACTCAACTCCCGGGCAGAAAACAGTCACTACTGACCTCAGCACTGCCTGCCAACCCCTTAACAGCGCTTTCAAGGTCCACCTTTGATTTTTCCAGCTGACCTTCCTTGTCCTGCAATAAATCTTGTGAGCAAAGGAACAAAAGATGTGTGCACATATGGAACAAACCGCCAATTCTTTATTCAAGGTCTCCAGAGCGCTCTGTAGGGCGGCGACTTCTTCCTTCCCCTGCTCTTGTGTCGACTTTATCTCGCCTTCTGATTGCTGCTTAACCAATTCCAGTTTCCGTGAGGCTTCTTGGATCTCCTCTTGCGCAGTATCCAACTGGGCTGTCAAATTGCTGACTTGTTCCTGGTTTGACTTTGCCAACTGATCGACCTTGCTTTCCCATTCCTTATCCTTGCTCTCAACGTCGCCAGAAGCTTCCTTCTTCAGGGCCTCAACGGTCAATTCAAACTGCCTTTGCTGAGTACCATTCTCCTGCCTGAGAGCCTCAATCTCCTCAGCAGCTTTTTTCTGAGTAGCCGCCAAAGCTTCAGCACCCTCCAGTTTAGCAGCCTCAAGCTTCTGTAGCAGATCCTCCTCTGATACCTTAGCTGCAGATTTAACCTCTTGAAGCTGGGCCGACAAAGCCTCGTGACCCTTTTCCAACTGCTCTCGGTACTCTTCAACAAGCTTCTCGAGTTTGGCCTTGGCCTCCTCGGCCACTTTCTTAGCGTCAACTGCCTTGACTAGTTCCGCTGCATGTTTCTCTTGAAGTTCTTGGATAGCCTTGTTTTCAAGTGTCGCCTTCCCTAATTCTTCTTGTAGAAGCTTGACAACATTACCGAGACCGTCAACTTCTTTCTGGTGAAACTCGAGTGTCTCCATGTTCTTTTCGGCGGCACCCTTAGAAATTTCATGTGCCTCCTCGATCTGCTTCTTTAACGCTGCGATCTCTTCGGTAAGCCCCCTAAGAAGGCCTTCCGTTTCGACTGAGCTTTGGTTGTTGGCCTCCTTCTCAGCTGCAAGAGCAGCATTAAGAACTTCAACCGCCTTGTCATGCGCCTTTTGGAGATCCCCGGTTTCAGTCACGGCCTTTGACTCGGCGTCCTTAAGAGCCTTTCACGGGATTAGTTTATAGTTACGCATTGTACCGGAGACAGGAATACCTTTTCAACCAAGGAAGTGTTATTGGATACCTCCTCAGCATGGCGTGCTTCTAGGGACTCAAAGGAAGTTTTCAGAGTATTGATCTGCGCGAGAAGGTCTTTTTCCTTTGTATCAAAGCCATCCTCAAGAGCCCTGAGTTCTTTTGCATGCCTTGCGGTCGTCTTATCATTTGCATCCCTCATCGTTGCCGCAGATTCCTCAGCCTGGGCTGCAAACTTTGCCTCAGCATCCTTACATTGAGCCTGTAGCTTCTCGTTCTGCACATAACCCGTTAGCCTTAGATATACTATGGTCTAATATAGGTGATAAAACCTTACCGCTTCTTGAATGGTAGCAATCCTTGCTTTGAGGTCCGCCAGCTCAGACTCCAACTCTTCAGTAACTGCCTTGGCATCGCCATTAGTGGCAGGGTGACCGCCTGCTTTGGAAAGCTGCTCTAAAAGCTGCTTGTTCTGTTCCTCTAAGTCAGACACTTTAATTTTTAACGCTTCCGACCCCCCCAGAGTAGTACTCGATACACCAACAGACCCACTGGCTCCCGTGGTTCTCGAACGTAAAGTCGAAGCGTTAGGCCGGGAAGAAAGATTTGAGATGCCAGTGGCTCCTCTTGTAGCCGCAGAGATAGGTCGCCCAGCGGCGGAAGGAGGCCTAGGCGAAATGGCATTTTCCCGGGACGCGAGAGCAACCGAAGGGCGCCCACCAGTTGCAGTGTTAGATGGCGCAGACATCGAAGGACGTGGCCGGTGTATAGGCGCTGTAGGTGTCGTCGTAGAGGTAGCGGTTCTTCTCAAATTGCTAGCAGTACTTGCAGTGCTTCCAGCAGAGGACCGGCGATCAGCGGTAGGACTAGTCAAACTGCTTGAACCGGACGTCGCTCCCTTCTTCTCGGATGAGCGGGGGGTGTTTGCGGCTGGGGAAGCAATTGTCGATGCTTTCCTTGAAATACCGGACGTTGTAGCCATTCTCGAGCCAGCAACTAGAGGGTTGTTAATAGTACTGCTAGTCGATCCGGAAGCAGTCCTACGTGTTGCCGTATTGCTAGCAGTGCCGGTGGCCCCATTGGTTCCGACAGTAGATCTCTGTGGTGGTTTCGATAAATTGGTGGTTCCAGTCCTCCGAGGCGGGAGACCGGAGGCTGGAGCAGCAGAGCTTGATCCAGCTCCAGCAGGACGCCTAGCCGTTCCCGTCACAGTGGGTTTCTTGGCAGTCTCCTTTTGCTCTTCCCGATGGGTCTCCTTAACCGGGTCAGGATCTGCTGTAGAAGACACCTCCTCCTCCACCACAGGAGTGACAGGTACACCCAAGTCCTGAGGAGTTGGAGCTAGTACCTCTTCAGGAAAGTCTGACATATTTACTGTCGAGTAGTGATCAAAGATTTACTAAGATGGAGTAAAAAGGAGAGAACTATTTATTGAGAGAAGGATGGTTGAGATGAGGGATGATGTTTTGTGTAGGAAAGCAGCAGCTACGGGCTAGCGTGATGAGATAGAAAGGAGGCTCTACTCGAGCAGGAGATGTCGGAGATACCGTACGATGAGCGAAACGACGAGCGAAACTAATGCGAGGGGCGGTCAAACAAACGCGTCAGTAGGTCGAGCCACGTCGACAAACGCATTGAGATGGATGGATGGGATGTGGGTTTTGTGTATCCGGCATGGGCTTGGAACTGCGGGGTGAAAAGGAAAGAGGAGCAGAGTTTTGTTTGGGGGTGTGAAGGAGTGGGGAGGGTGGGCCGGTTATTTTATGATATGCAGAGATAATAACGATTGAGCAGGGGATGGGGCCAACTCACATTGAATTTGCCGACGACAAGGTTGCACGTTATCAACAGAAGGGGTTCGTCCCTGACTTCTGATTGGAGATCTCAGAACACGCTCTCCCTCAGGTGAATCCTGAGATAGTATGTGAAGGGGTGAGTATGGTGTGAGGTATGAGGGTGTGAGTGTGGGAAAGAAAGTGTGCATGTATGTGTACCTGAACGAGGAGGAGGAGGAAGAGAGAAGAGAAGAAGAGAAGAAGAGGAGGATAGGAGAAGAAATGGAAAAGGAGAAGAAGAGTGGAGAGCCAACGGGTGTGACGGGGAAGAGAGACTAAATGTCAGTTCATCTCTTTGGTGGTCACTGGCAACTTTCATATCATACTTTTTTGTTGCCAGTCTCAAGCGAGAGACTCGATCCCTGCCAATGATCTCTAACTTGACCAGGCTTAGTCCCACGTCCGTGCTGCCCCTACCATATGCGGCTATAGAAATCGCGCCAACCCAAATTTTAAAGTGCCTATCAAATTGATAAATCATACTCGCACCCTGCTACCGTATGATACCAGTATTCATGATATGATACCAGCACCCTTCCTCTTGAAACCACTGCCAGGTTTCCGAGTAAAACCTTCCCCCCTCATTGCACACACGGACGTCCAAGGAAGGAAGAAAGAAAGAAAGCGCTACTATGGTATCGGTTCTCTGACAACGCACATAACCGATATCGAATATCGACCCTCCCCCACCCCCTCAGTGGCCGTATACCCGTTAGGGTGGTGTCTCCTCTTATATAGGAATAAACTTGATAACCCTTACTCGACTCTCTTCTCGCTCCATAATACCGAGTAGGTCGAGTGCAGCATATCAATGACGATAATCCTCCCTAATTGGAAACCCCTACAAAAGTAACTACGGGTGATGCACACTCCCTATGCCGGTATCACGATATCCCCCATTCCCGGCAGGGTACATGACCATCAGGTCTCCCACAGCAGATTCCCGTCGGAGAAAAAAAGAAACAAAGTGTGAACACATACATACTACGGTACTCGAGTACGTAGTGTTATCGTAGATGTAATGTACTTGTAATGAAACGGCATAATTAATTTGCGCCCGCCCCGCGAGTACCTTAATTTTATGTCACGCCGTGTCATGGGGGATATTCCCATAGCAAAAACAAACCTAAGCCAGCCAAGTTATGGTTTTTCTTTTTCAAAATAAAAATAAAAAAAATCCCTGCAGTAATCATAATATGAATCCTGAAGGGAAAGAATAAAAGAAAGGTAAAGAAGAATATGCACAGTATCCCCGCTCCTTTAACCCCAAGCACCGCTATAAGAATTATGCAACCATATCCTGAAAACCCACAAGTTACTGGAACTACAACCACAAGCCACATGTGCAAAGAAGAAGAAATTGATATATAAAGAAATGACAACTTCAACGAAATCGGAGATGGTAAAGGCTAAAGAAAGAAGAGTAAAAAGGTAACCTATGCTTTCAACCTTACCCCCGTAACCTTTACAGTCGTATCATTGACCCTGGCGGAGTGGGGGTGACTTTTTCTTAAGGTCTCCTGTCTCTGCGACCCGAACACCTCCGGTTCCGACACTGCCCCTTCTAAGTCTGCCCTCTTCACCTTCCATGGTAGCAAGTTTGCTGTCTGGAGAGCTAGTCCTCCTAGGCCCGAGGTTTGCCTCAGTTGCTTGTGTGATATCTGGGGAAGGGGGATGCTTATCCGCTTCCCCGGTAGCCCATGGAGCTCTTGTATCCTCCATGCTAGACTCTCTGCCGGGTAACGGGCGGGGAGCAGTGCGGGAGGCTGAAGATTCCACGGGGAAACGACCTACTGTGGACCCAGTCTGATTCACAGTAGAAGCCGGGATACCCCAGGGCGCCCTAGTGGTAGGATCAGTATTTGAGCCAATCGTGGGAGACTGCGTTGGGTTTCTAGCCCAAGGTGCAGCTGTGCTAGTGGCAGAATTCTCGGGAGCCCGTGCCCCGGGGCCAAGGCTAGCACTAGGTCCAGCTCCTGCCCCACTTCTGGTCCCGGCAGTACTGGCAACGGTATTGGCAGAGCCACCTGGCCCGCCCCAACTGAAAATACTCCCAAACTTGAAGTGCTGAACAACCGGAAACTTCCCCAGAACTTCCGCATTAAACATCTTGATCATTCCCTAGGCCATAGCCGTAAGCAAACCCTGTCCAATATAAATGCTCGGAGAATGCCTACTTTGTTTATTTTACCCCACCCTCCTTGAACACCAGAGATATCATATAAAATCGGACTATGCTCCCAGAAAGGGCCCTTCTTGACATCATATATAAAACCAATAGCCCCAAAGTAAAGATTTCTCAAACGCTCCCTCTCAACGACGAGACTCTTAACCACATCTCCAGGCTTCGGCACATCTTCCAACCCCTCAACATTCACCAGAACCGTCGAGCCCGAGGAGGAAGAATCAGTCGGGGGCTGGGTGGTCAGCTCAGCACTGCCAAAGATATACGGAAGGAACGAATGATCATCAAGTCCCCAAACCCCATGGGAACCCGCGGGCTCAAGGGTATACGTAGTCACCAACCGTCTAACCAGATGGAGATACGCATCAAGGCACTTGAGAGCCAATCCGAGCTCATCCCTCCCGGCCTGAAACCCACCGAGCACCCAAATCCCGCAGAGAAAGGCCAAGAACGAAAGTTCGTGTCCGGTACCGTAATCCAGGCGTTGGGAAGATCCAAACGAACCGAGCAGATACGGAAGTAATTCCTGCTTGGCGGTGACTTCACCTTTCTCCTTTGGCAAGAGCACCGATACGGGTAGGTGTTGGTCGAGAAGACTGTTGGGACCTCCTAGGGCGTCCTCGACGAGGGCGTACCAACGACGGTAGGCGGTGTTACCGAACCTTCGCGGGCCCGGGTCTGGTGGAGCTTGAGCCAATAGGGCTTCTAGTTTATGAATGAGCTGGATGAGACCATCGACTTCGGGGGATACCTGGATGGTAGGAGAGGTAAGTGTGTAGTTCTGGGGGTTACGGAGCTCGCCGGTTACTGGGTTCAATGGAGATGCCGAAGCATTAAGGTGAAGAATGAAGTTGGTTAATAGTCTGTAAGCCGGAGAGGTGATGAAATGCGGAACGTCCTCTTGGACGTGAATTCTTTTAGCCGGGGTAGCGAAGATATGTTTAGCGGGGTCGATTGGTTGAAGGTCAGAATCGGAAGCCATGGTGAGAGATGACTATGTAAACGAGTAGGATAAGTTGATGGTATCTATAAAAGGAGGGGAATGAGAGTCAAGAGAGCGGGAAACGTGGGACGAGCAAAGAGTTGGATGGGTGGGTAGATGGTGGTAGTGATAGAGGGTCATGAACAGGAAAGCGATCTATGGCGAGGTGAATGGGAATTTCGGACACGGGGGTTGACGTAGGTGGTGAAACACCAATACCTGTGGCACCTTGCTGCAACACCAAGCTTTTGTTTTTTCTTCCCCCAGAATTGCCAGAATATAAGCTCATACCAGCAGGGAGAAAAAGAACAATAACCCCCACATCGCGGTATGAGTGCAGTGATATTGCCACCGGATATTTCTCCGCTCAATACTGTGCAAGAAAATTCCCCGCGTAATTTGGGTTGGCCAGGAATTTACTACATAATACGGTAATGCTATCTTCATGCCGGTACCTGCATCCCCCCCATGTGAAAGACTGAACATAACCCATCCAAAAAAAAAAAACTGACTTGTTAAAAACCCTAGGAAAACCCCCATGAGCGCATTTTTTAGGGATTTTTTTTGCCCGTGAAGCCAATACCTTGGGCATCTGTAAGATCTGTTCGCATACCGGCGCTACCCACTCAAGCGTGGCAGAGTACCAATACAAGTATAGGAATCGGATTTGACTTGGTTGAACCAATGCAGTGCTGTAGTCGTGGTCTGTCCTCGTGCTATCGCAGCATAATAACATATCTGCTATCGCGATGCTCTTCGAATGTTACTCGCACCACAAAGGGAAATTGGTACGCTTATGGGGTTGTGGTAGTTTGCGATCGCTGATTGGACACAGCCGCTTGGGGTAGGGTGTCAGGTTCTTCACAAGTACTCACTCGGAGGCTTGTTCTACGTGCTAGGGGCAGGTGGTTATGGGGGTAGGAAGGCAAACACTTAAAGAGCCTCAATATGGGATGCATTTTTTCCCGTGATGGGGGCTTCGCTTTTGTGTATCTTGTAGGGATTGCATCGGCTGGTTTACACGAGGCTACGTGTGTGCTTAAAACCCTTATTTATTTGGAGACACTGGGACTAATGGAAACCTGGCTTAGAAGAATAAATGATGATATTATAATATTAATGCTATACTCGGTGCACTCTAATTTACTACTCCAACAGCTCAAAAACTAACCACAGTATTACATTGTTAATATTGCTCAGGCAACTTAAACCCTCCCTTGGACAACTTCTGAAACACACCCCTAGGATCATACTTCTTAGAAACCTTTACTAATTCTTTTACCTGCGCGTCGCCATAGCTGGCAATAACCTTCTGATCCATAGAAGCGTCGTTGAGGAACAAGTAGGGCTCGAACAAGCCCTTAGCCTTCGCCAGGTCCTCGAGCTGCTGAATGAAGCTAATGCTGAGGGGGAGTACGACCTGGTCACTGGATTGCAGGTCCCAGGTGCTTGTCAAGCAGAGCCATGTTTGGGCCTTCTCCGACACACCCATTGCGTTTCCCCCGCGGGTCTTGCCATGGGCCACGGTTGATGCGGCCATGGGTTGGAAAGTTAGGGTGATGCGGAACCCGGGGATGGAGGAAATGGTGGCGTTCGTGGCGTAGGTCTGTTGAAAGAGAGCGATTATCCCGCGGTACAATTCTGGGGAGACGCCAACGCTTAGGGTTCGGAAGTCATATCTAGACAACCTCGCATTCGTTAGAAGTTGGACAATTTTCAAATCATTTGCGTGAAAGAGAGAGTACTCACCGGTGTGGAGGTTCGGAGGCTGCTGCGTCTCCACCGCCAGCCTCTCTCGCCATTTCCGGCAAAGTCCTCTGCTTGCTGGTATCTTTCACGGGGCCTGCCTTAAAGATAGGATCCAAGGATGCCGGCTTCTGGCCACTGGCATGAAAAACGGTCACCATGAAGGCGCTAGAATTCCCCATCCCTTGATAACTAAAGCTAGGGATAAGCGCCGCATCAGGGTCAGTCAATTGGCCATCCATCTGAAACTCGGCGATCGCGTCGGTAACATTATCGGCCTGTTGAGGCAAGAAAAATGCATTCCCGCCCCAGACTTTTCCAATAGGAATCGGAATGGCGAACAAGTCGAACCGAGTGACAATCCCAAAGTTATTGCTCCCGCCCTTCAAGGCCCAGAACAAGTCCTTATTCTCAGAAGCAGATGCCGTGACGATGCTCCCGTTTGCGATGACGACTTCAAAGCTGGCAACGTTGTCGCATGCCATCCCGTGACCGGTTGAGAAATACGAGTTCCCGCCGCCGGTGGTTAGGCCACCGACGCCGACGCTTGGGACTCTACCACCGACAACGGCGAGGTTGTGAGGTTCCAGGAATTCGTAGACCCTGATCCATCTATTCCCCGGGCCGACGGAGACAGTCTCCCTTGATTCGGAGAGCGCCAAGGCGGTAAGGTTCTGAAGAGAAATGAGAATTCCGCCGGAGATGCTTGCGCTTCCGGGGAAGGGGGTGTGGCCGCCGGAGCGCACGGCGAATGGCACGGAGAAGAAATTGATGATTTTAACTGACTTTGCTACATCCTGTGCTGAAGTCGGGACGAAGATCACTTGGGGGGGCAACTGTGCTCTCAGGGACCTATTCGGATTCCCCCATATCAGCACCATGTTCGCTCACTCGCTCGACCAAACAATTTAGGCAGGGAGAGGTCGAACTCACCAATTAATGCTCATGCTGGCATTATACCCAGCTGTATTCGGCAACAAGGTTTTATTAGGGAACAGCAGAGTAAGGATCAACACTGCGATGCCTTGCCAGACCCCATAGTCTCCATTAGTAGGCCTAAGCTCACTAATCTTCTGCAGACCGGCAGCCGGGACGCCCAAGTCACTGGCGAAAGTAGTAACTTCTGAAGAAGAGATCATTACGATCGCTTTGTTTATCCTGCAGAATGAGAAGAGGGAGAAGAAGAGGAAGAAAGGTTTGTTAATGTCTTCGAGCGAGGATGGCGATTCTAAGTGGACTTTAGGGAGGGGGGGATTCTTATATATCTCCATCTATCGTCCTCCGCTCTCCTATCTATCCCTCTCTGAGCCACTGTTCACACGTCCACCCCCAATCCCAAACCATCGGCCCCAAATCATCCGAGAGTACTCCATCAACAAACTTTTCCAGACCATGCGCACCATACTAGGATATAGTAGGGTAGGGGTATCGGCGAATGAAGTGCAAGTCGTCTACTAACTGGAAAGAAAAGACACCAGTATGTAGATAGAAAGCAAGGCATGATTACTTCTGGGCCTACGCCTTACTATTTCAATATAGCAAAAAAATCTCCCCCTCTTTCTATATTGCTCGACCTCCTAATGGGGCACTACGCAGCCTCCTACCTGGCCACCAGAAAGGCAATCCGGGGGGTAATACCTCCTTTTTGCATTTTATTTTTCAATCTCCCCAGGAACTGCTCGCTACCGATCCCCCCCAGACCACAGCCATGCCACTCAACTTGAGCACAACACCCAGCCGCCCGCCCGTTCCGCCTTTCCATATGATATTTTATGCTTCGCACCAACCTAAATTACTAGTGCTCTAGTACGATACTGAATGCTCGTTTTCGCGTTCGCCCAATTACGTGTTTTGGGTAAGTGTGTGCTGGGTTGTTGACAAAAGTCGGGCCCACCTCCATGACGAAGCGTGGGATTGTATGTGGACTAAGCCGGATTAGGAAATTCGAGTGATAAATAGTGAGTATTATTTAGCGGCGGCAGAAAGTTGCGACCGGTGACACAAGCACTTTCTCTGCGTTTTCCCGAGCAATACGCTGGGCGAGTGTGTTTGTGTTACCGGTCCCCAAATATCCCTACAGCCGAGTACTCGTACAAGTTACAGGCATTTAGAACCAGAACGTTTGAGTCCGAATGCCGTAGTGTACTGTGCTAGTGCATATGGTGCTGCAGCTTACTGCGCGCGCGTGGTTGACAGTTGGAAGAGGAACGGGTGGAAGATGCGTCTGGAGTGTCCGAAATTTCCGCCTGTAGGAAAGGGGCAAAAAAAAAAAGCGAAAGAGATACTCTCCAGGCAAATGAAGAAAAACAAAAAAAAAACACCGAACCTTTGCAGAAGAGGCAACAGGAACTTTAGGGCACATGGTCCAGTTCATTGGAGCTCTTACGGTACAGTGCAGTGCAGTGCAGTTGTATCCGTTAAAATTATAAGCATACCCCTGTCGGGCTAAGATGGCCCCACCACACAGGAGAGAAGGAGATGACTGGAACCAGGAAACCCATGCCCTGTATAGAAAGCATACAGATATGGGGAACCGCATCTCCTGGACTGGCAAGATGTCGAAAATTTGATGCCACGAGTGTTGGTCTTGAGAGGGTGGCTAATAAGCAGCTTTTTTGTCAATAACTGAACTTTTGCGAAAGGGCAGACTCCAGAACATAACTAGCATTAGCCATATGGCCACACCTACACTGACACCAGTGATGGTTGGGGTTCAAAAGTCCCTTAAGTTATCCATATCTCGAACACTGACAGGGGCGGCATCAAGTTTTCAATGCCCCGCCGGTTCAGGAGGCAATAATGTTAGAGTTGACGGAAGCGGATAGTTGATGGCCAAAGATATCAGAGTGAATGCAAGCGGAAAGGTACAACGGAAGAATACAGAATGTCTTTAGTGATTTCATTCGTTCCGGAGTTGAAGAGAGATAAGGGGATTAACGGCGATGTTTATGGTTATGTTCTTCCTTTATTATTATATGCAGGCAAATGGGGTCATACATGGAGAGTGATGGACAAGTGTAGGGAACGATGGAATGAGCATTATAGTCTCCTTATACTCTATATATCTTTATGTTTTTGTTTAGTTAGTTTAGGAGGTAGAGCGAACGAAGTTTCTGATTTTACCAGCGAGATATTTGAGCCTTAGTTTACGTGTTAGACCGTTGCGATATTAGTCACCCCACGATAGGTCCTCCAAGAGGTTATGAGTCCGGAGTAGACAACGGCCAGAACGATAACATAAGATAAGTACCAGACGCTATTCACAAAGAGCCCCCCCCCCCTAGCCAAACCGGAAGAGAATAGTTTATTGGGAAGGATTACGGAATCCAGTTTGGAGGTATCAGGTGTGAATGCCAAGATAGTGATAGAGTTGTTGAACGATACCAACTATGAGTGATGGACACACGAGATGATGATCCTGATCGCAGGAAAGAGTTTGAAATTGAGTGTTGATGGAACAGAGAAGTATCCAGCCACACCGTCCACGACTGAAACTACAACAGCTGCAGATACAACAAGTAAGAGTGCGGCCAGTGGAAGTACAAGCACAAGACGATCAGAAACACTGACGAAAGAGCAGATCAAATGGAAATCTCGTGATGTAAGGGTTAAGGCATTAATGGTCACTTACATGGAGCCCCATTTTCGGCGAAAGTACTGGGGTGCAGCATTGTGAAGGCATATGTGGCAGCAGTCAGGAAAGATTAAAAACATCCTGGAGCAGAGCATTTCTATCAAATTATTGATAACCTGTGTTCACTACAAGTTTCTGACTTGCCCCCTGATGGTGAATTTCAATGAAAAATTCAAATGATTGCTGGCTAATCTCACCCATTATGACACAGAAGGGCATGGGATGGGTGACCGTGAAGCCAGTTAGATTCTCCTCCATGCAATACTAACCAACAAAGAAAGTTGGAGAGTCTTCTGTCAAATCAACACAAGGGGGAATAGGGAACAAGCACTGATGGATGAGATGTTAAAATATGAAAGTCGTTTGAAATCAGAAAAGTGCAAGGCTGGCAAGCAACCGACTGGGCAAGTGATGTTTCCAAGGGAGGAAGTGTGGCTTCAGGTATGGGGAGGAAAAATAAGCGAAGCAAAAGAGATAGAAAGAAACACTATATAATATGCTTTAATTGTAGGAAGAAAGGATATTTGAAGAGGGACTGCAAGAGTAAAGATAGTTGTGAGAAAGAGCATCAAAGTGGAAGACACGCGAGTGGAAATCGGTATCGGTCATAAAGAGGAGTACATTCTAAAAACTGTCTAAGCGGGTAGGGGCAGGTTATGAAGTTGTCTAGAGTTTGCAAAATGTCGAGAGTACTAATAGAAACAGTGTGGGAACTGCTTTGGATTCACAATGGTGGATAGATAGCAGCTGCTCCACTTGTATTCAGGTACCAAGACCTTCTTTACCAAATACAGATCATATAGAAGTGGTAAAAAAATAGTAAATATCGCGGACTCACGAAATATTGAATCCTAGGAGATTGGGACTGGAGTGGTCATAGAGGATCTACAAAATGGGAGGAAGGGGCAGGCTACGATAGAAAACATCTTGAATGCAGAAAGATCTCAGAAACTTCTATCAATGGGTCAGTTGATGGAAAACCAATTGGGGTGTAGAAGTGAGCCAGGTGAAGGCAGTTACTTCTATACGGGTGATGAATTGATCAAAATAGCAAGATTGCAGAAGTGCCTCGTTCTTTTTGATACCGCATGTGATCGAAACATATCCAATGAGTGTGAGAATATGGATCAACGTTTCCTGTCTCTGGGAAAAGAGAAAGAGCACCAGGGAAGTATAGGTGGACAGTTATAACATGAGTGAGTGGGGCATAATAGTTATCAAAGATTAAGACCTGGACAAGGTAGTTTCTGGGAATAGTTGCGAGGGGAAAAAAGGGTTAAAGTGAAGGCATATCATAGTACGAGGATTGTTGTTACGATCCTATACGGTAAGCTGACTTGCAACAGGTAACTAGTTCTCTTTGGGTTGGATGAATATGACTGGGCCTTTGTTATAATCCGGTATGGGGCGGGGCGCTAATCTCAGCCACCAGGGTAGGAGTACTATTGCAACGAGTAG
This sequence comes from Tuber calosporum, assembly GCA_003316355.1. Classification (NCBI taxonomy): domain Eukaryota; kingdom Fungi; phylum Ascomycota; class Pezizomycetes; order Pezizales; family Tuberaceae; genus Tuber; species Tuber calosporum. The sequence continues at coordinate 9,503 of QFET01008953.1, read as the reverse complement.
TACTAGGCGGGTTTCCACTATTGCTCTTAGGCCTATACCTACATTGTATGGATAGCCGAACCCTATGGTTCCTATCGTACAACGCCAAAAGAGGGGTGGAGCGGTAAAGAGGTAAAGTAATTGTATAGGAAAGAACTTAGATGGTTGCGTGAAGAGTCCTAGATACAGGCTGCCTAGAGTCCTTATATAGGCACTCTTTCCTTAACCCTAACCCAGGTGACTCATACCTATGAGTCACATAACCTCAATGACTCATATTGAGTCATAGTATGAAATCCATCAGCTGACCCCTATGTGTCAACTGCACAACGTTCCAAATCCAATCATAACTTGTAAAACCAGTCATGTGCCCCGAAGTGGTCACATGCGTGAAACCCATGACTCGTAATGTGAGTCATGTGCGAAACTCATTACATCATATGACTCACAAGTGTGAGTCGTGTGCGCAATCAACCAATCACAATATAACAATGATTTGCACTATTGTGCATCATGTGAAACCCCATGACTCCTAATGAGTCATAGTGTGAAATATAACAACCTTATGACTCAAAACTATGAGTCATGCGAAATCCTGCCTTGCTTAGTCACCAATCGTGACAATTGTCTGAAAGGAACAATACTATGCAAGCTCTTCTAAATACTACAAGATCCAATTACACAAGTTTTAAGGAGGATATATAGTACTGTATGCTTGACTATAGGGGTTATGTCAGTAGAAAATTAAAGGTATTAACATAATCGGGGGTGTTATGGGTCAACACCTAGTCATGGGTCACCAGGCCTTATTATATATTGTAAATCAAAAAGTGAATAAAACCACAATGCCCAACTCTTTCATATGTAAGACATCAATAGAATGTGTGTGTGAGATAAGCATTCATTATATGAAATAATTTTAAAAATATATACAGTTTTGTCATTGTTATTGAAGTAATTGTCAATTTTTACAAATATGACTATGTTCAATCACAATAGCCCATGAGCTGCCTTAATCCCATTGTTGCTCATATATATACAATGGGTAGAGTATTCTCAATGGTTTCACAAGTTGTTGCCTCAAAATCTAAGATATATAAAGTGAGCTACTGAATTCAATATCACTAGTTTTGACAAATATTTTTTCCAAGCTATCTCCTTGTCTCTTTTAGTTACAACTTTACAAAAAAACCTCTGATTATACCAAAAAATGCCTAAAATGAAAGCCAATCAAGAGGACAGGATAGCAAAGGCTTGTGAAGCTCTCCGAAGTACTCCAGGACTCTCAATTCGCAAATCAAGTCAACAGTTAGGGATTTCCAACATAATACTAAACAACTGGTATCAAGGACACACGTAGCCAGCAATTTAATGCCATCCCGATCAGCAACTACTCAGCAATGAACAGGAGAAGGCCATGGTCAAGTGGGTTGAAAAGTGGGGTGATTATGGGTTGCCTCCACATCGCTCTGATGTTTATCAAATGGTCTATGCCATGTTGTAAGATCAAGGAATGGCAGAGAAGGTAGGAGAGAACTGGATACAATGGTTTTTAATTCGGTATCCAGAAATTCAATCCAAGTTTGGGAAGGTACTAGACAAGCAGAGGGCACTTGCTACAGACCTTTCATTCTTTGAATTCCACCTCAATCAGTTTTATAATACTTACTGCAAGTTTCATGTTCAAGATGAGAATATTTGGAATGTGGATAAGAAGGGATTTGCCCTTGAGCTCTCTGGTAGTGGGCAGGTCATTTGCAGAACATCAAGGAGGAATCCAAAGGTTATTCAGGATGGTGACTGCAGTTGGGTCACTGATATTGAAGCTGTTTCAGAATCTGGAATAGTTTTGCCTCCTCTTATTATCTATCCTGCAAGGACACATGTTATGGGTCATCATAGTAATATCGACTTTGAGGAGACGCAGGATGCCTTCATTACTCATTCGCACACTGGATACACCAATTACCAGATCACCTATGAGTGCTTGATACAAATATTGGAGGCGAAAACCCTACCCACAAATGGCATCAAACACCACCGAATCCTCATCCTTGATGACCACTATTCCGATTGTGAGTCTTTCAGAATATTGAATTTGGTATCAAGCACAGTATTCACCTCCTCTGCCTACCTCCATACTCAACCCATGTGCTTCAGCCACTTGATGTTGGTTTTTTTTCTCCTCTCAATACAAACAAGAGGTTGAAGCAAAGATGGGAGCCTATGGACCATATTCAAAGCTACAGAGGGGTGACTTCTATCCCATGCTCCATAGAGCAAGACTCAAGACCTTTACCAAGAAGAACATTCTGTCAGCATGGTGTGCGACTGGTCTAATACCATTCAACCGACATTGAATCCTCAGTGATTCTACTCTTCAATCAAAAGCCTTATCCCCACCATCCCTTGCAATTCAGCAACCAGGTCTTCGCCCACTTGCTGCTAGGAGTGACCGATCTACAAGGCTAAACTAGTTGGTAAAGTTGGTATGTGAGGTGTCAGATATAAAACCAACAGTTGAGATCAGAAAGTATTTTACCAAGCTTGTTTCCCTACATCAAGAGACAGAGGCAGAATTGAGCATTACCAAAGAACTCCTCCAGCGACAGCAAGCCATATGGAAGAGCACCAAGCCTGACTGCCGTCAATTAAAAGGTGGTCTTATACTGGGATCCAACAACTTGCATATCTGTACAGAAAGCGAGAAGTCCTTGACGTGAAGAAGAAGGCTGCAAGCCTTAAAAGACAGGCAGCCAAGCTTGTCAAGTTGAATGAGAGGTGACAGAAGAAGAATAAGTCTATGCAGGTAGTCATTAGTAATACTGATGATGAGTTGAAGGAGTCAGAAGGTTCTGGGGATTATGGAAATGAAGATATTGATAATGACATAGTTGTTCAAAATGTAGGTCAAATTTACCCTACTTAAAGTTTTATAGCTCACATTTTCAGGCAGGAAAATCAATAAAATAATGGTCAGAGGACCACTATTAAATGTTTCCGCTGCTCTTCATACCATCAAATCAACTATAACATTGTTGATGATGAATATATTTCTGATTAAAAGTAACTGTTTAGTATTATACACTTTGTAACCATTGTCTTTTATCATAGTACTTTCTCAAAATAAAAGCACATAGACTTGTTCTAAATACAACTGTAATACTGTGATTACAATTTGAGAGTAAATAGAGTGTTTCTGGTTGAGTAGTTGATATTACTGGAGTTGTTTCCTAATAAATATATCTGACCCATAACTAGGTGTTGAGCCATAACATCCCTGATTCCATTACATCTTGTTTGTCAATAAATAGACCAAGTAATAACTGGATAGTTGATTGAATGAGAATCAATAATATTCAATTGTGGAAGGAATTTTGTGTTTCAGTAGAGAGGTTTACTAAGGAAAAGATAAAGACTCTCTACAGGGAGGGTGGGGGTGGATATCAAGGAAACCAATTTCAAGAATACCTACCAAAGTATGGAATTCAGAGTTAGTGTACTGAACTAGATACATCTCAAGAAAACAGAATGGCTGAGCATCAGAATCAGAAACTGCCCAACAAGCTACTGAGCATGATATCAGCTGTTAGTACACACAAGGGCTTTGAGGTTTTCACTAGTCAAACATCAATTTATCTGCATAAGAAATCACTATCAAAAATGATTGGTGGAAGAACTTCCTATGAGATATGGTTTGGAAGGATTCTAACAGTTGCTGTAACCTACTGCCAGGTATCTTGAGAATCCCTAAGGGACTATGAAGATACTTATAGTATAGAGCAAAAAGTGTTGCTAGTGTAGCTTACTCCCAAGTATCTTGAGAAACTCAAAGGGGCTCTGAAAATACAATTAGGATAGGGGGAGAAGCGTCGATAGATAGGTCTTCAATAGACAAGGTAAAAGGTATGGACCTAATAGAGTGACTGTTCAACTTGTTATATTAAAAATGATAGTTCTGTGAGGTCTGAGAGACCAAATCCTTAGGGGATTGCAGGCTTTTTAAATACAAAGATTGTAGCAAGAAAAACTTCAACCAAAGTGCAAATATCCAGTCCAACAGCATGCTAACAGAGGAAGCATAACAAGGTAACTATATCCGAAAACAGATGGTTAATAGCAACAGGAGAGAGCTAATGAAACAACTAATGGAATCCTCACAAGGAGGAACAAGCGATCGCTAATACTATACATATCCAGTAGGTATAGCAGGAGGATAGGGATACTCAAATGGGGGGAGGCAAGGAGGGGGTAATGAATAGTAATATAAGGAAATAATAACCAGTTAGGAAGGCATAACCAAGTAGGAAGGAACAACCAAATACTAGTACTTGTCAGGTATAAACCCAAATAGGTAATAACCAACTTCAAATCAGTAGTAATAGCAGACACAAAGTAGGATTCTATTATAGCTGGATAGGTTTCTAACAGAAAGGTAAAAGGTCTGGAACTTATAGAGGGACTGTTCAATTTGTAGTATTAAAGATAACAGTTGTGTAAGGCTAGGGAGTCCTAATCATTAAGAGATTGCAGGATCCTTGAATACAAAAGATTATAGCTAGGAAAGGTTGAATAAAATAGTAAAAATATTGTCAGACCAATATGCTGATAGAGGCCGCAGATTAAGGTACCATATTCAGAAGAGAGCGGGTTAAAAGTAACTGGGTAGAGCTAACAAAACACGTAACAGAAGTAAACAAGTAGGAACAAGTGAGCGCTAATACTATATAAATCCACTATGTAAAGTAGGAGGATAGTTATGCCCAATTGGGTAGAAGCAGAGAGGGAGTTGTGAAAAGTAAAACAATGTAAGAATACCCAGTTAGGAAGTAATAACTAAGTAGGAAAGAACAACCAAGAGGTAGTACTTATCATATATAAACCGAAATAAGTAATAACCAATATCAAGTTAGTACTAATAACTGTTAGGCACATGGGTACCAGGTACTGGAATCCAGCACTGAATTCATATGAAAATTAGGCTGAGATACTACTCATACCCCTCCGGCCCCCTTGTTGAGCCCTCACGTCACCTGCGGCGCCATCAGCAAAAAGTGTCCCCTCACTAAAAAACTGAAAATTGGCTCCCCTCTTGGAACACCATACACGCTGTCGCCATCTGTCCGACCGGATGCAGTCTGTCGGGTATAAGAGGCGGGCGACCCGGATAACCCAATGCAACTGGAATCAAGTACATATGATCCGTGTCCGCAGAGATACAGCCCATTCCGTACAGCCTTCGCTGGCATAGACCAAAGGTAACAGGACGCTCCGGGCAAAAATGAGAATATAGTGAGTGGGCTCCAGGAAATAGATGAGAACACATTCGGACCAAGAAAACATGCCTATCATGGTCCACGGGCCTATCAGAATAGGTTGATAAGGAGAGGCATAGCAATACGATATGGTATTGGACCGATCGTAAGTCTTAAGCCATCCTGAAAGCCCTCTGCAAGACACTGGGAAAGCCAGCAGTATCCAGATAGGTTACCAACCAAGTTGGCCACTTGGAGTTCTAAAAAACTATTGTTAAATTCCATAATGGACTACCTAAGTTTAAGTGGCAGAACAAGGAACAACCTCTCTGACTGATAAATAGTTCACACCATCAAGGAACAAAGGAGCTCTGACGTGTCTATAAGCTGCGGGGATAACAATATTCTCAGGGTCAAACGATTCTCACACTTAGAATTAAAAGGACGGACACAGTTGGAAGCATATTAAAATATAGAAGTTAGTAGTAGTCTGCGAACAATCAGACGCGGGATATAAATATCAAAGTGCCTGCCGAGCTTTAGCCTCATCAAGCAACGGAGAAGAGATCTTATCAATATTATAGGTTTTACTCAAAATCTTTATATACGAGTCTTCCTAGACAATCTTGGTTTATGAAGAAAGATATAAGCCTAGTCAGATTTGCTTGTCCTTAGAATCAGCTACCCTTAACAGTATATTGATATTTCTCCTTGTCAACAAGGCTTTTTATATGACTTTTGGACATCTCCAAGTCATACCTCAGAAATCACACAAGCTTATAGCTGATTCCACCCTCCTCAAGTAGCGTCTACTCCAACCTCATTCTTCAAACTATATCTTCTTATTCCAACAAATTCTTCAATACTCCCACCCGGAGATTCAATTCTATTAACTACAGGAACCGTCTTGGTTCACTGATCCCCTACTCATTCCTACAGACTCAGATTTCCAGGTAATCTAGATCACTTTTATGGTCCCTCCTTCCTGTGGAAAGCTCTCCTTGACTACGACACTGAAGAAGAAGGAACCTCTTGTTCCTTCAGTATAATACACTCCTCTTTTGCACCCTCCGCCTGGAGAATGGGAAAACATCCCAACTCCCATTAAACTAATGTCCTCAGGACAATTGACCGTGGATACGGATAAAGCAAAGTCAGACATACAAGAAGTTTCGTTGGTGGGAAGCGACCATGCACCAGTACGCTCCCGGTCACCTTTGGCACTCCACCACCTCTCACAGCCAAGTAGAGTTAGAATATCGGCTCTGGGCACGCGATCAAGCACTCCCCAACCCGCTGATACCAGATATCTGGCTATAGAAAGATTAGCAGAATGTATCAGCCAGGCAATGGCCTACTCTGACTGTACCCTCCAGGAATCGGTTGATATGCAAAACATGGCCAACCTTGAACTATCGAATTGAGCTCAGGATTAGGCAAACCAACTTCAGAACCATGCTTACAGGATAACTCAGGGGGAACAGATAATTGGTGAAGAGTTGAAACAAGTCAATTCTGGACTAGAAATGTTAGCAACTGAAACCGCGGCACTGCAAAATGCAACCACCAAAAGGTTGGAAGCAAAATTGCGAGCACAGGAAGAACAGGCTACACACCATAAAGCGGTAAGTACCCAACTTAACGCGAATATTGGGGTAGCAGGATAAGCGTGACTAGATCACGATTGCCAGCTAGAATAGGCTCTGGCTAGGCAAAAAGCAGAACTCCTACAAGGACAAGTAGCTGTACAAGAAGAACATGAGCAGACCAGAGAGGAGCTACGAGAGCTTCACCAGTGCCTGGAACAAGACCGTATAGAGAGGAAGGCCAAAGTGATCAGGCAGAATACCGCATCCGAACAGCTTAACGGAATGTTGACACGGATGAATGAGACTCTGACTCAACTACAAGTTGCACGAAACACCCTTAGTGTATGGGAAATAGTGGCACCACAGCTAGTGGAAAATCTGGGATTGGAAAACCGAACCACGGCTGACGGAAAGGAAGAATTTCACTTTATCCCTAATAGGGATAAAGGTAAAGGAGTTGACCGTGGAGAAGGAAATGGAAGAGGGGGAAAAAACCAAACGCTGCATCCCCCAGCAAATATCCCTGACCCTGGAGAAGATGACCCGGGCTCGAAAGTCGGTGATGGCACCTTTGAAAAAAGTGGGGAGCCATCCCGAAGATCCTTGCTAGGACAAAAGTTCGAATCTGAGGCAGATGCATAGGTCAACCGACCAGGACAACTATTTGCCCCTACCAACAGAAGGCAGGCAGATCCCACCTTCAAATTTGAAAATAAGCCTAAACAGGATGTGCAAGTATGGTTACTAAATTGCGAGGATTACTTTGAAAGAACCAAGGGCAATAGGAAGACGATGAAGAACGCATCAAGTGTGCGTTAGGAAGATTGAAAGGAACTGAGGTGGTCCCTTTCGCTATAACCTACTAGAAGAAAATGACTGCGGACCTCGGATTGCCCAATTACGAGGGTTATGATTTCAGGATAACTTTCCAGGCCGAAGTTACGGAACGATATTCAGTATTACATAAGGCGCAGAAAGCCTTAGCAGATATAGAGAAGGTTAGGTACACAGGAGTTATAGAGAAGTATCTCCTTACTATGGAAAACTACAACATCGAGGCAGATGTATCAGGTATCGCATGGAGAACGAAAATACAACTCCAACTTCCTATCGAAGCCCTGCGTACGCTATCACAGGAAAATCATGACTTGGATAGTGAATGGATCAAGCAGTTCGCTGGGTTACCAAAGCAGAAGAATCATTCAAGGAACAATTTGGGCTATTCAGGAAAACTGACCAGTGAAAAAGTGACTCCCAGAAATGGAAACGGGAGAAGGAATCCAAATCTGGCAAGACCACTGTAGGAAATAAAAAGTGAAACACTTATACGGCAGCTGAAAAAGCTGCCTACAAAGTGAAAAAACTAGCAGCAAAAGGGAAAAAAGCACCTGCGGAAGGAAAGGTTGAGCACACAATTTGGGATGAAGCTCATAAAGGAATTCCTAAGGACAAAATTGAAGACCGGAAGAAAGTCAATCAAGGAACCCATTGCACATAGGCTAGCCATACTAGGAAGGTCTATAGGAAGCAGGCCCAGGTATCGGTTATAGGACAGAAACAGGCGATAATCAAACCCTAATATCAACGACCCCTGGCAATAACATCACCAAAATGGTTAACCTCGCCAACAGCCAGGGTAACCTAAGTCAATCAGCACAGAATTTGGGAACTAGATGACATGGATGAAACCTGGAAAGGGCTTCCAGGCACTGGCAGCGACGGCGACCAGGTACTCGGTTACTGACCACTTACCGAAACCAAAATAAACAAGGGGCCTTGACCTCCGCAAGGTCCTACTAGCAGGTATTCCGCACTTCTCTGTGGGAAACTCAAAGCCAAGGGAGAATCACTAAAAGCAATCCAGACCTACTGAGGTAATGCAGACCTAAGAGTGACAGGCGAGTAAGAAGCGATTAATTTGAACAGCTGCACGTGGTTGTCCGGGACTAACCCCGGGAACCTGAAACTCAAAAGGAAGAAAGCAGAGCCCAACATTTGGTGTAAAACGAACCTGTTACGGGGTAGCCAATTCTATACTGCTGAATTGCCTAGGCCGTGCTTGTATCGAGAATGTAGGAGAGTTGTCAGGAAAGCTCCGCTAAGAATAAAGATAAAGGGTAAAGATATTTCTCGAAAGTGTGTAAAGTTGTTTTACTGATAACTGAATATATTGTTAAGGTCTCTTCTCCGATGCTTCATGATCCCTTAACTATGGGGGACTGCTAACTATTTATACAATTCTCCCGGTACTTATGTTGGCCATATATATGAAGTATCCTTAGATATCATGGCCGGGGTCATGGTAAGTGGAAACCCAGTTTGACCCTGAAAATGTCTGCCCCGCTCGGTCAAATGATCCCTCGAACTATTTAGCATTCCGAGGGTGTCTAGCACTCCACCAGTAAATAGCCTTCGATTCATTTGCCAAATGAACTAAGTTCAAGTAGATGTAGCCCAGTTGTCAACATCTTACGGAATACCAGTTGATCAGTCTGGATGGCCGTCTTTCCTGCATATATGCACTCAAGTGCATATGCATGCGGATTATCAAGAGTCATAGTCCTCCATACATTAGAGTCTAGATCTTTCACCGAGGCTGAGCAGCTCTGCTATAGACACTTCTTCTTGCCAGCGTGGGTTGTAGTCATATAGTAACCTCCCGGTTCTATATACTATCACA
>QFET01008946.1:0-22139 GCA_003316355.1 Tuber calosporum | reverse complement strand
GTTTACATCACCGACGGAAAGGTGATTCCGAGAACGCATCGCTAAGGAGCAGTCGCAAGCGCTAGGAGTGAAAGGACTCTGCGTTCCCTAGGCGACGTAAGGCTACGAGACCTGAAGAGCGGTAAGACGAGCGGTATATATCGTTACCTGTTGCTGTTAAAGAAGATAGTGTGCCTTGTCCGGCAGACCAAGGATAGGTTGGTAACAAATGGATGGAAACCATACGGGAAGTTGGTAGACAAGAGGAGGAATTTCTGGAACGGCGGAAACTATCCAAAGGTGAGCCCTCCAATAGTGGAGGATCCAAGCGAAAACGCGATGATATAGCAAAAGGGTTCAACACCTAACACATATCCACTGACCAGAAACAAAAAAAGTAATCCTACCCGATGAATGTCAGCTAAAGGAAAACCACCGGAAAAGAAAGGAGGATTCCAAAATAAGGATGAGCATACGGACTGGAAGAATGCTGATGATGGAATCTCCCAAAATGTTGTGGATAAGCGAAAGGCAGAAAAGGCTTGCACTCGCTGCAGCCTCAACAACCACACTTGGCGAAAATGTCGAAAGGACAGAGTGGTAGCAAGAGCTTTCGCTAAGCAACCAAAGAAGGACCGACCAAAATTTTCCAGCAAACCACAGACGGCTGCTCTTGCTGTAAGAACATCACAGCCAAAGGTGAACCAGATTCTGAGTGAACCAACACCTCAGTTATGGGAACTGTCGGACACAGAAATGTCCTAAAGGCAGCAACGGCGACAGCGATTGGGTATTCGGGGCACTAGCAATAGCGACCGAAATCGAAACTGGGAACCCTCAAGTCTAGGGTGCTGAAGATCACGACGATAAAAAGAATTCCAAAATTCTTCCAAAAAATTGGCATGCAGGTACATGTTTGCATGTTGGGAACCGTCGTTCCCTGGAACCTCGATGAGGTTCCGTAGCGTGCTTCAACTGATTGGATTCAGGGGACCGGAGGTTGGGACCGGAGGTTGAGACCTCCCCTGTCAGGGAGATCTCGGTTATTTTTTATTTTCCCTCAGATTGATTCTAATTTTAGGTTCCTGCTTTTTACTTCTTCGGAAGAAGGATCTCCATTTTAGGCACTTGGATGTGCTTCCCGTTTTTAGACACTCGGGAAGTGCTGGGCAGTAGCAGGGGTGACCCCCCAGTACACTCTAGCCCTAGAAGCCTCCGGTACAATTACCATTGTTTAATCCGCCAGAAGGGTGGATTGAACGCAGGACCCTGCGGACAAAATGAACGGGCCAGGCTCATTTTACCACTAGACCATAGCTGAACAGCTGTAAAGTCTTCTGGGAAACCTCATGATACGGGCTCGCCTAACAGGGACGTAACAACAACCAAGTTAACCTAACACCAAATAATACCACATTGGTGCGAGATATTCCAAATTTGGAAACGGTCACTATCTTCGGAATTTTCTGGTCTTTGCGAAAATATAATTTATTTTCGAAAATTATTACTCCTTTAGGGTATTATCCTACACGAAAGGCAGAGAAGTATAATTTTTTATTGCATTTTTATGGTGTTTTACTGGTTTCTCCCCTATTAATGGGGGTTTTAATTTTTTGGGAGCCCCTCGGCAGGGGGTAAGGACCGCTCGTAGTGGGCTGCCCAGAATCTTAATAATTAACTATTTGTTTAGTTCGGCTGAGGAGACCTCTATGGTCGAAACAATGCTGGCGTTGTTTCGAACACCCAAGCTATACAACCATAATGTCTTCTAAGCGAGGACGAACGGAGATACCAATGTCGCATAAGCGACAGAAGCTCAAACACGAAGAACCAAAACGCTACCAATGTCCTGAAGGAACTGCACAAATCTATGTATACGGGAAACGATATCGCATAAGAGTTTTATTAGACTCTGGATCCAATATTTTTGTTATACACGAAAATTTAATCAAGGAATTAATATTCCTTACAAGTCCCGTGAGGATCCGATACCCATTTTGGGTTTTACAGGAACCGAATTATCTACCGGAAGGGATTTCACCCTTCCCCTTTACCTGGAAATTGGGAAAAATAAACACTTATCAAAGATTATGTGCGAGATCGCACCAACAGGAAATTATGGAATAATAATTCCATTTGGGTGGTGGAATAATGAACATCCTATAACCGAAATTCAAGACTGCAAGAATACAGAATGGCCATCTCGCTCACGAAAAGCACCTTCCATGTCACTTCTGTGGAGTTCCTAGGATATATTGTGGCCGTTGATGGGGTTACTATGAGCAAGAGAAAGGTGGAATCAATAAAGGCCAGGAAACCACCCACCTCTGTAAAAGAAATTCAAATATTTATGGGCTTCGCCAACTTCTGCCCGTGGTTCATAAAGAATTTCTCCGCACTATGCGCACCAATTACTGATTTGCTTAAAGGTAACCCGCAGGATTTTTCTTGGGGTGAAAAGCAACCGCAAGCGTTTGAGGAGCTCAAACGTTGGTTTATAACAGCTCCGATATTAGGTCATTTCTATCCGGACAGGGCAACGGTAGTGGAAACAGATGCCAGCGATTACGCTCTTGGATGTGTCCTTTCTCAATATTCGGACAAAAAGCTACATCCTGTCGCTTTCCATTCTCGAAAGTTGACACCTGCTGAACGCAATTATAACATTCATGACAAGGAATTGTTGGCAATATTAGTTGCGCTGGAAGAATGGCGACACTATCTTGCTGGAACGGATGAACCGTTCACCATATACACCGATCATCAAAACCTACAATATTTTCTTACAACAAAGGCCTGGTCGGCAAGACAAATTCGCTGGGCTCAGAAGCTCACTGATTTTAACTTTAAAATCATTTATCGACCTGGAACCAGAAGGGGCAAACCGGATGCTTTAAGCAGGCGGCCAGAGTACCGCCCTGAGGAGGGAGCTGAGCATGTCAAGCAGGCTATACTCCAGTCTCATCACTTTGGAAACCTACAGAATAACCGAAACTTAGCCGTTTCAGTTATATGGGGAAAAGAAAACTCTGAACACCTCAGTCAGCGGTTGCCTCAAGAGGAACAAAACAGTACAATAAGGATTAAAAGACTTCAACAGGAAGCAAGAATCCCGACTCGAGGTTCCAAGCTAGCCGCCGGTCATAACCTATACAGTACCGAAAACACCATAGTTCCTGCGAATGGGCAAGTGCTCATTGGGACAGGATTGGCTATCGGATTACCAATTGGAACATATGCACGTATTGCACCCCGGAGTGGATTAGCAGTCAAGCATGGTATTTCCATTGGAGCCGGAGTAGTAGATGCGGACTTTAGAGGAGAGGTTAAGATCCTCCTAGTCAACACTACTGGCAATCCTGTTCAGGTACACACAGGAGACCGGATAGCCCTGATGATTGTGGAAAAGGTTGATTACAGAGAACTTCATGAGGTTATGGAGTTAAATGAAACTGAACGAGCAAGCCAAGGGTTTGGCAGTTCAGATATACGGTTGGAAGAAAACCAACCACAATTATGTTTCCTATATTCTGATGGAAAGCACGAATATTTGGACTCAACGGACATTACCTCATACCCGATATGCACTAAAGGACAAACACTAATGTCGAATTCAATAATTGCAAAGTGCGAAGTCAAGAAATTTGAGATAAAATTCTTGGAACGGGTAAGAGAAATGGCAACCGAGGATCCAGATTAGCTAGACCGAAAGAAGGAACTGGAAAGTTTACGGAATGATGGCAAAGAAATGCCGAAACAATGGTCCCTAACAGATGGAATGCTCTACTACAAAGAACGCCTATATGTTCCTCAAAATGAACACCTGCAGACAGATATAGCACAAAGCTGTCACGACTCTAAGATTGCAGGACATTTTGGTCAAGAGAAGACTCTGGAAATTATTACAAGAGACTTTTACTGGAAAGGAATCGCGAACTGGATAAACGACTATGTACGATCCTGTACTGAGTGCCAAAAGGCTAAGGCACCAAGACATGCACGCTTTGGGCTGTTACAACCACTACAGATCCCATTTGCTGCTTGGGCATCTACCTCGGTAGATTTTATCACACAACTTCCCAAATCTGCAGGATACACCCAGATCATGGTTGTAGTCAACCGGTTCACCAAAATGGCACACTTTATTGGCTTAGAAGAAAACGCGACCGCAAAGAACGTTGCAGAAGCATTGATCAATGAAGTTTGGAAACTTCATGGGTTACCAACAGAAATCATTTCCGACATGGACGCAAAGTTTGCAGGAGAATTTTGGGAATCATTGTGCAAGACATTAAGCATCAGAAGAAAGATGTCTATGGCTTACCATCCTCAAACTGATGGACAAACGGAAAGAGTCAACCAAGTGCTGGGAGGCTACCTTCGAATATTTGTCAACTATGATAAGAATGACTGGTACCATCTACTGACGTTAGCCGAGTATGCATATAACAACTCGGTAACAAGCGCACATGGAATAACCCCTTTCTTCGCAAATTATGGTTACCATCCTCAAACAGAACGGATGAAGGAGCGAGAAGCTGAGAATCCGGGAGCAACTATGTATGCTCACTGGATGAAAGCGATACACGAAAAGGCAAAGGAATCCCTTGAGAAGACTCGTGAAGGGATGAACAAGTACTATGACCGCAAAGCTCGCAGTTAACCAGACTTCAAAATTGGCGACCTGGTTATGCTAAACGCGAGGAATATCCGCACCAAGCGACCGTCCAAGAAGTTAGCGCCAAAACTATATGCCCCGTTCAAAATCCTAGAGCAAAGAGGAAACCTTGCCTACAAATTGGATATATCAGAGCGATGGAAAATCCATCCGGTATTCCATGTATCGCTACTCGAGCCATACCGAAAATCAGTTTGACCTGGCCGAGAACAACGACCCCTGGCACCGGAAGAAGTTGAAGGTGACCTTGAATGGGAAGTGGAAAAAATCATCAAGAGTGAAATAATCTCTTATGAGCGAAGATTCAGAGGACTTTCACGAACGATCCAAGAACTTCGATACTTTGTCAAGTGGAAAGGATGTTCCGAAGATGAGAACACCTGGCAACCACCAGAGCACTTAGAGCACACTCAAGAATTGATTAAAGATTTTCACAGGGAAAATCCGGGAATGCCAAAGTTGGGCTAGGTAGTATCTACGGAAAGGTTTTTCCTGCTGTGGCCAAGTTATCGCAGAAGGTTTTTCAACCCTACCGGAAGGAGTACTAAAAGTAGAATTGCTTCGAGACGAAGCTTAGGAAGGGGGAGCTGATGTTACACATATGGGATATGGTACTAGACTTTCGAGTCTAAAGATGTGATAGTATATAGCGCCGGGAGGTGACTATATTGACTACAAGCCACACTGGCGAGAAGTAGGATCGTATCCAGAACTACTCAGCCTCTGTGAAAGATGACAGAGTAATTTATCCAAGTGGATCTATTACGTATTCTGCATTTTGATAATCCGAATGCATCTGCACATGAGTGCATATATGCAGGAAAGACGGCCATCCACACTGATCACCTGGTATTCCGTATGATGTTCGCAAATGGGCGGCATCAATTTGAACTTAGTTCATTTGGCAAAGAGATCGAAGGCTATCTACTGGTGGAGTGCTTGACACCCTCAGATAAATAGATAGTACGGGGGATCATTTGCTGTAGTGGGGTCATACATCTTCAGGGTCAAACAGTGTTCGCACTGATTAGACCTTGGCCGAAGTTTCCTAGGATACTTCTTTAATATGGCCAACCTAAGTACTGGGAAAAGTGTATAAATAGTTAGCAGTCCCCCGTAGTTAAGGGATCATCAAGCAAGGGAGATGAGACCTTAACAATATATTCATATATTCAGTTATAAAGCCTTCAAGAACCCTTTTATCTTAACCATACTTTTTACTAAGCTTTTGTGACTGTTCTCCGATTTTCTCGATACGAGCACGGCCTAGTCAATTGAACAGTACCGAATTGGCTTCCTCGTAACAAATTGTTTCGTTGTTAACGAGATATTTTTTTAGTGAAGGACGTTTGTTTCGTTGCGGTACGAATTTGTTTCGTGGTGAAAGAAGATATCGAGTAAGTGAAAGTTGTATAGCTAAGGATGTACCGGGCTCATAATCTGTTTGAATTATGTATTTGGTAGTATCTTATAGCATGAGTACGAAAATACAACATACTATTAAAAGTATACTATGTGCAGGCTAGTGTAAGGAGTATTGTAGTATGAAGGTAGATTGGTAGTAGTTCTTGTCCTTAATTAACTAAATAAAGTAGACGGCAACCAGCTATTTTTACAGGTGAGTATCCTCCATCTACTCAGTAATAAAATCGCAAAAACATTGTAAGAAACATAAGTGCGAACATGTTTGACCCTGAAAAACCACCAAAAAACTCACAAATAAATATGCGTAATCTGTAGTGGTGTGCAGGAAATAAACTGCAGAATAACACATGACACAAGACCAGTAAAAGGTCACTATACATGGAAAGTTAACCATGAAATCCCGCACATAAAATAAGAAATGTACACATTAATCCTCAATCATTATCTTGAAATATAACCGAAAATATGATATACTCTAGCTGTAGTAATGTCTGAAGTTTCCCTGAGTAAACTAGAAATAACCTAGCAGAGACATAAACAATATTACTGTAGGAAATATACATATGAAATGAATTGAAGAATTTCAACAACCACTTTAGGACACATGACTTGTTTTATGAGTTTGATTGGTAGGGGACACTGTGCAGTTGACTCATAGAAGTCAGCTGATGGATTTCATGGTATGACTCAATATGAGTCATGCTGAGAATGTGACTCATAGGTATGAGTCACCAGGGTTAGGGTTTAGGAAAGAGTTCCTATATAATGACCTCTAGGCGGCCTGTAGTTAGGATCGCCTCCCCTCAACTTGATCAGACCATGTCCCCATTTTGTTATCCTTTAGGCATCCTAAAGACACACAACCACCTCCACGCCCCAACTGGGCCTTGACTGACTGGGCCACCCACTTGCCTCTGCTAGAGGAGCTGACAGTCCCTGACGTCCACCGCCTCCCCGCCTCTGCTTTCCTTTCTTCCTGGTTCGACACCAATTTGGTCGTTTTCTTTCCTTGCTCCGTAATCATACTCCCCTCTCACCCCCGGCCCCCAGGGACAAGTCCTGGTAGTCACCCCTCCTCTCTACTCTTAGGAAGGAACACCACTGTGCTACCCGCAAGGCTCACTCCACCCGCTCAGCCAGTGATATCTCTGCCGCCGTACTTGCCCGCCTTGGCTACTCTAAGGCCATAAAGATGGCAAAGAAGGCCCACTGGACCTCACTGCTCCTGAACGCCACTCCCTCATCCCTCTGGGCCACCAAGCGGCTAGCCCTAGGTTCTCCCACAACTCGTTTCCCCACCCTCCTAGGGACTGATACTCCTGAATATATCAACAATGATCTTCTCAACCACTTTTTCCCTCCTCGTCTCTCGCCCTGCGCCCCCTCCATCCTCTGCCCCTACTCTGATGCCCCTGAGCTGTCTTCTGATGAGATTTCCGCCGCAATCAGAGCCTCCTCCTCCACCTCAGCGCCGGGTCCTGATACCGTCCCCTATGGGGTATGCAAGATGGTCCATCGCACCACCCCTTCCTCATTAGTTTCCCTCCTCGCCCCTCTCCTCCTCCACGGAATCCATCCCCCCTCCCTCAAAAAGGCTAACGGAGTTGTCCTGGACAAGCCAGGTAAACCATCCTATGACACCCCAGCCTCTTTTAGGGTCATTGTCCTCCTCGAAACAATATCCAAGGTTTTGGAAAAGATTGTCGACTCCTGCCTCGCACTCATTGCCAGGGCCAGTGGGCTTCTCAGTCCCAACCAATGTGGCTCCCTTGCCGGCCTCTCCTCCTTCGACGCCGTCACCACCCTCGCCCATACAGTCCGCACCCTTCACCGCCCCGCTCTCCGCCTCTCCACCCTTTTCCTTGATATCAAAGGGGGTTTTGACAATGTGGATCCTGATTTTCTCTCCTATGTAGTCAGGAATAAAGGGGTCCACCACTACCTTATCTCCTGGGTCAGGTCCTTCCTTACTGGTCGCACCTGCCGTCTTCTCTTCCTAGTCTCTCCAGGAATTTTTTCACTCATTTCTGTTGGCACCCCTCAGGGGTCTCCTATATCTCCTTTGCTTTTTGTTGTTTATGTTTCCTCTCTTCATTTCTCCCTTTCTAGGGGCCATATTCTTTCCTATGTCGATCATTTTGCTTTAACTCTATCTTCATCTTCCTATCGCCGCAATGTTCAGCTGCTGCAGGCAACCTTTTGTAGGATCAAACGTCGCAGAGCAGTGCGCAATTTTCCCTTTTCAGTTCCCAAGACTGAGCTCATTCACTGGCGCACCAAGAACCAGTGGGCCTCCACTTGAATGATCCCCATACACTTGGATGGGCAGGTCTCCCATCCTGCCAACTCACTCAGGTGGCTGGGCTAGTGGCTCACCCCAACCCTTTCCACATCAACTCACTTCTCCAAACGGCTGGCCCTCGACCAAGGCGCCTTCGCCACTGTCCGCAACCTTTCCCCACCAGGGGCTGGCCTCTCCCCCCACATGTACTACCGCTTGGCTGTCTCCCTCCTCCTCTCCATCCTCACCTATGGGGCTGATCTTGTTGTACCCTCCCGTTGAAGACTAAGGCATATGGATCTCTTCTGGCACCAGATCCAGAGATGGGTTACCAATTGCTTCCGCTCCACCTGACTCTCGGTCCTCTCCCTTGAGAGCTGCCTCCCTCCTATCACCCTCTTGTAAGCCCACCGCCGTAGGCTTGCTACGCACAGACTAATATGCGCCCCTCCCACCATCAACCAAGCCGCAGGGCGGCACCCACTGGACTTTCCCTCCCTCCTGAAGTCCCACGCTCCAGACTCTTAACGCCACCTTGCACCACGCCTCCAGCCCAACTTTAATCCCACCCACTTGAAAACTGCTCTCCCCTGCCCTCCGGTCCGCACTCACCTCCCAGTGGACGCGATGCCCCACCTCATCCTTCCCATTCTCGGATCCTTGTCCTTCGCCCCCCTATCTCGTGATGATTTTGCACCCCTCTGTCCTCCGCTCCCCCCGTTACCTGCTATGCGCGCTGCCTAATCTGGCCTTAGGTGGCAGGCCCACCAGACCCTTATCAACGACTGGGGTGAGGACAGTCCTACCCCGACCTACTACCCCTACAGACCGTCACTGTCCCCACATCCTTTCATGGTCCTGGGAAAGTTCTTGGCCAGCTGCATCCACCAAATGCGTGCCCATAAGAGCTACCTGACTCTTCATACCTCCTGGGCCTCCGATAGGGAGCCAACCCTGTATCCACGGTGCTGGGATTTCGACGAGGACTTCCAGCATGCCATACTCACCTACCCGGCCAGCGTTGATGCCCACAGACGCCACCTCCAAGGCGTCAAGGGGATAGGCGTGGACGAGCCCCTCTGGTCCTCTATCCCGCTTCTCCTCAACCTGGTCGCCTATCTACAGGAGACGCAGGTTGGCTTCCCTTCCGACATGCTGCTATCCCCCCCCTCATCTCCACCTCCTTTGGTTGCACCAACCGCCCTAGGTTCCCCTGCCCGCCTCCTTTTTTCGTCCCCAAGTTCTTAAAAGCTTGTGGTCTTTCCTTACCTGATGGCTTGGTTTCGGTATGTTTCCTAGGCTGGGTTTCCATTTTTGGAGTTTACCGTACGAGGTGTATGGACAGTTACCTGTCCAGTTGGAGCTTTATGTACCTTTGGTTTCCTTTGAATTTGGTTTTTGGAATTAAGGTTCTGGTTATTCCATAGCTAGCACTAAACGCAAGTTCTTGTACCTTAACAACGAATATATGATATAAAAAAAAAAAAAAAAAAAAAAAAAAAAAAAAAAAAGAAAAAACCGGCCTGTAGTTAGGACTCTTCACGCAACTATCTAAGTTCTTTCCTATATAATTACTTTACCTCTGTACCTGCCCACTCCGCTATTGCAGTTGTGCGATAGGAACCATAGGTTTTTGGCTATCAATACAACGTAGGCATAGGCCTAAGAACAATAGTGGATCTTCGCCTAGTACTACTCATTGCAATAGGACTCCTACCATGGTGGCTGAGATTAGCGCCAAGCCCAGTACAGTACGCTAAGGACGGCCCCATTATCTTCATCCAACAGACAGAGAAGTAGTTACCTGTTGCAAGTAAGCTGACAGCATAGGATCGTAATATTTGGTTGCGTCATCTAAGTAACACATAAATACAAAATGGTGGACTTTACAAACAATGACATTGACCTTAGAGAAGGAGAAATCGATACCTCCACACTTGGCACGACACTCGAAGAAGCACTCAATACAAACCTATCCAGAAGTCAGTCAAAAAGGACTGCAAGCCCAGTCGCACCTTAACGTGCCTCACCAGGCAGATCAATAGAACCCCAAACACCAAGACCAGCAAGAATATCAGCTCCTAGACCAGCAAACGAAGGTAGGAGGAGCAGGAATTCCACTAGCAGGGTTTACAACGGCACAGTTCTAAGAAATCCTGAACCTGATCAACAATTAGAGAGAAATAACCAATAACCGGATCAAGGTCGAGAAACCCCCTACCATCTATGGTATAAGGACAGAAGTATGAATCTTCTTAGTACAATCCTATTTTACTTTGAAGCAACAAACGAAACAAGACATCTAGAACGGATTACCTACGTCAAAAGCCTGCTAAGGGACGCAGCAGCAAGCTGGATAACTCCATTTGCTGAAAGGCGCAAAGTAGAGACTTGGACTACCTAAGAGGAATTCACTGCAGCCCTGATAGAGCAGTTTGGGGATGTGGACGCAGTAAATGCAGTAAGGACAGACCTCGACTGCCTAAGGCAAGGTAAGGAACCAGTTACTGAATACTGGAATGACTTCTGACTAACAGCCAGCGAGACCAACGAGGACGAAGGAACGTTAAGAAAACAGTTCCTTAGAGGAATTAACCGAATGCTTCAAGACGCATGGGCAGCAGACCACATGGTCGCTACAAATGTCGATACCCTTGCCGCATGCGCAATTGAGAAGGAAAATCGGATCAATATGATCCAACACCTTCAAGCGAACAACAGCACCTTTATTCGACAACAGGTAACACACTGAAATGACTATGGAACCTGGAGATCAGGCAACAATACAGAAACTCGCGGAGACCCAATAGACCTGAATGCGACCAAAAGACCCCCCCCCGACTGAACCTCTCACGAGCAGAATTTACAAGAAGAAGTGACAACAACCTATGCCTGGGATGTGCCAGGCCAGGGCACAGTTTCAGTGACTGCCGAAATGCAAGAGATGAGAAGGACTATACCAGGCAGTTCAACAGCAAGACCAACAATAACCGCTGCAAACCAGGAACCAATCTGTACGAAATGGAGATCAGAGAAACAACTGACAAGTTGGGAAACAAAGAAAGTCCCCAGTAAGAGCTAGGCTGGGGGACAAGACAAGCAAAACTAGCAGAATCGGCAACATCTACATGGCACTTGCAAATACGCAAACATTGGAACAAGAAAAAGACCATGGCATGATCAAAATGCAATTACATGGCAAGAACAAGACAGTCATCATTAACGGCATGATTGACTCAAGCGCTACAGAAAACTTTATCGATAAGGAATTCAGCCAACAACATGGCATACTAAACAAGAAAGCAAAAAAATAAGGGAAATCTAACTTGTGGATGGGGAGCCAACTGCTATGGGACCTATTACCCATATAGAGGAAGTACCTATGGACATTGGCAGCGATAGGGAAGTGGCAAACTTCCAAATCGCAGATTTGCCCAACCATGTGGCAGTTTTAGGGGTGCCATGGTGAAGAAAACACAACCTCAAAATCGACTGGGAAAGCAACATGATTACTTTCGATAGTGAGAGGTGTACAACAGTATGCCTAGAAAGCTTGCCAGTGGTTGCCCTAGTCCCCGAAGCAGAAGCCCTGGAAGATAATTTATCTATGCACTTCTCCAAGATCCAGACCAAGGATGTCTAGAACATCAAAATACAAAGATTAAACCAAACAGCAACGATTCCTACCAAGGGATCTGCCAGGGCAGCAGGACACGACCTGTATGGAAGTGAAAAAGTCACGATACGGTAAAAGACCAGAAACCAGACAGTAGCGGAATAGCTATGAAACTACCGGAAGGCAGCTATGGGCGGATTGCTCTGTTGAAATTCTTCAATTGGTTTCATATGTATATTTCCTATGGTAATATTGTGTATGTCTCTGCTTGGTTATTTCTAGTTTACTCAGGGAAACTACGGACATTACTACAGCTAAAGTATATCATATTTTCGGTTATATTTCATGATAATGATTGAGGATTAATGCATACATTTCTTATTTTATGTGCGGGATTTAGCGGTTAACTTTCCATGTATAGTGACCTTTTACCGGTCTTGTATGATGTGTTATCTTTCAGTTTACTTCCCGCACACCACTTCAGAATACGCACATTTTATTGGGATTTCCTTGGTAGTTTTTCAGGGTCAAACATGTTCGTACTTATGTTTCTTACAATGTTTACCCTATTTTTTACTGAGTACAAGAAGGATATATACCTGTATAAATAGCTGGTTGCTGCCTACTTTATTTAGTTAATTAAGGACCAGAACTACAACCAATCTACCTTCATACTACAATACTCCTCACACTAGCGTGGTCATAGTATACTCTTAATACTGTATTGTTTTTTGTACTCATGCTATTATATTGTGCCAATACACATAATTCAAACAGGTCATGAGCTCGGTTCATCCATAGCTTTACAACTTACACTTGCACGCTATCCTCTTTCACCACAAAACAAATTCCTTCCGAAACGAAACAAACCTCTTTCACAAACAAATATCTCGTATAATATCAAAACATTATTCACTCGAAACGAAACACGAAACGAAACATTGGTCGATACGAAACATCGTTCGCGAAATGAAACATTCTTGGCAAATCATTATTGGCAAATCAATACGAACATTCTTGGTGCTCCTCGCTAAAGTCTGAGTTTTCCTCCCTCTCTAAATCCGAGTTCTTACGGAAAGTGCAATTTTCTAGCTGCAACTACTCGGAAGTACAAAGCTAAGTACCTGTACTTAGCAACCTGAGTCACTTTGACTTTACCAAGCAAAAATGGCCACGGCAGAAACCACCGTTCCTCCTCCAGAAACTCCTGCACTCAATCCCAGATCTTATGCTAACAACTCCAAACGTAGTTGGGCATCCAGTTTCAAACTCAGCTTCATCCCAAAGCTCACTGGGCCTGATAACTAGTGGACCTGGCGAGATATCTCCGAATATGTCCTTACGTTTTACATTTCCTAGCACATAGTAACGGAAAAGGAAACTCTGCCTGAGGCAGAATAGGATCAAGATGGAAATAATAAATCGGAGAGAATAGATGAACCTCGCGATCGCTACCAATGGGCCTCTGCCTACTTCCATGAAACGATTAACCCCCCATGGCTTATTTAGTTAGCCACCCACAAAACACCAACCGCCATCTGGAAAGCGTTCCAAGACAAATTTACTAGAGAAAAAACCACCTCCTTCTTCGAACAACTCAACACTGTCCTCAATACCAAGTACAATACCTCTGCACCAATTGCAGTCCATATCAACAAATACGATACCCTCTTGTATCGAATGCAACACCGTTGCTCCTCATCCTCTGCTGACGACCGATATGCTCTACCATTTGTATTCAAATCGGTATTCGCGTCACCAGAAGCCAAAGCAGAGGTTCTTCTCCGCTCCCTTCCCGAGTCGATGAGTAACATTGTTGACAACCTGCAAACCAAGGAGGACCTTACCTACGATCATGTCTACGACAGGTTGTTGGACATGAGACCCTCAGTTAGCCCTGAGGACGACAAAACGTATAAAAGCGCTGTTGTCAAAGGAAAAGGAAGGGAACCTCCCCTGAGACCTGCGGCCCCATCCAAGGAATGGACCTACTGCAAGAAGCATTACCCCACTGCTCGCGCTGAGAGACATACCTGGAATGAGTGTAATAAACTCAAGGGCGACAACCAAAAGAATAAGGAAAAGAAATCTGTTAGTTCAGCAAAGATCAGCAGAGAAGAGATATCTGAACCGGTCAGTACATCCACATCCCTCCCCTCTACGGAAAAGACTCCTCACTCACACAACTGTGTAATCGATACTAGCGCAAGCTTATACATGACTAGCAACCTAGACCTTCTTATAAACTTTGAACCAAGTACAGGAACTGTTAAGTTAGGCGATGATTCGGTAATAGAATCATGTGGCTGAGAAACTGTCAAGCTCATGGCCAAAACTTCAAATGGTCATGTAGCCCCTGTATTCCTTAAACATGTTCTCTGAGTTCCGAAGTTGGGTCAAAGTAACTTGTTGTCATGGCGCGCTATTGTTTCTTTGGGGATTGCTTTTTCTTTGCATAGTAAAGGGGCGGATATGTTTGTATACATGGAGAATAAAAGAGAAGTAATATGGGGAAAGCTTGTGGTCAAGATTATGTTATGCAAGAAGAGAAATCAGTGGAGAACAAGATAACTTACCAACAATGGCATGAAGCCCTAGGACATCCTTCACCATCCTACCTCAAAAGTACCAACTACTCAGACAATCCAACCATCCCCGAAGTTCGGAAAGACTGGCAGTGTGAAACCTGCATTATGTCCAAATCAACAAAATGCAAACCCGAATCTACAGAGAAAAGATGTGAAAATCCCTATGAGCTGATCCACACAGATCTGAGCGGGAAATTCTCTACCCCCTCCTTCGGAAACTCCTAGTACTATGTCACCTATATTGATGATTGTAAACGGTATACTTGGATTTACCCTCTTAAAGCCAAATCCGATACCGTTAAAGTATTCAACCAATTCATCAAAGAAATACACACCCAGGACAATGCCACTATTAAGCGATTCAGGACCGACAATGGAGGAGAATATGTCCACAAAGATATGACAACCATGTTTGAAAAACTGGGTATCATACATGACAAAATACCTCCTTACTCTCATGTATCTAATGGTGTTACCAAACGGTACAATAGGACCATTATTACATCTACACGCTCTATATTATCAGGTCTTATTCCTTGTTTATGGGCCGAAGCAGTTACAACAGCTGTATACCTCCGGAACATCCTCCCTAACAGATCCATAAGGTAACTAACGCCCTATGAATCTCTCTACAACAAGAAGCCATTAGTGAACCACCTGCGCCTCTACGGGACCAAATGCTTTGTCAATATACCTAAGTAGACCAGAAAACCAGGAACAAAGTTACAGACCCGGACCACTGAAGGATACCTTGTTGGATATACTTCCTCTAGCAAGATATACCGTATATACATACCATCATTGCACAAGATCTCAGAACCGCGTCAGCTCCACTGGACAACCAAGACTATACTACCGCTTGATCCAAAGCTGCCTGCACCTTTATCAGAAAAAACTTTGCAACCTTCTACACACCTTCCTACCAGAGAGTACGGGCACCCGATAAACCTCTACCACAGGAAGCCACTGACAAACTAACCATCAAAGTAGATCCACCTCCACCTCCTGAACATCCTGAAGATTGTGACCGTCCCTAAATTCCAAAAGAATCACCGGAACCTCTTGTACTAGAAGAACAACTGTAAAATCCTTGTGAGATTTGGACCATATCTGGCAGAACCATTTGCCCACCACAATACTTGGGCAGAAATGTCACTGTACTATCTGACGATGCTCCCAAAATGTACGCCCAAACAGTGAATAGCTCGCTTAAGGAACAATGGACCCACGCCATGGACGATGAAATACAGGCACCGGAGAAAAGTGGTACTTTCGATGAAGTAGATAAACCTACAGGACGCAAGATTATTGCCAGTAAATGGGTCTTTAAGACTAAGCGAAATGCTGATGGTACATTAGAAAGTATCCGTGCAAGGACTGTTGCCTAAGGATTCTCACAAGTACCGGGTTTTGACTTTGAAGATACCTTCGCTCCAGTCATCCGATATGAATCACTCCGCCTCCTCCTTGCAATTTGTGCTAAAAACAAATAGCGACCACGGCAATTCGATGTCAAATCTGCCTTCATTTATGGAGAGTTGAAAGAAGAAGTGTATATGCGACCGTTACCTGGGTTCGGTAATGGAGACAAAGTATGGCGACTTAACCGATGTCTCCATGGACTTAAGCAATCTGCGAATAAATGGTACGCTCTCCTCGCTAGATACTTAACATCCAAAGATTTTGCGACATCAGCCATTGACCCATGCATGTTTGATCACGGTAAACACAGGATATACCTATCGGTTTATGTAGACAACGTCGCTATATACTCGGCCAACACTCTCCAAGCTACCTGTCTCATAGAAGACCTGAAAACGGCATTTAAGATTACGGACTTAGGGGAAGCTACCTTCCTACTTGGCCTACACATTACCTATACAACAGACGGGATACATCTTACCCAGCAACGATACATCAAGTCAGTCCTCGAGCGATATGGTATGGAAAACTCTTGGCCACTCTCTACACCCTTACCTAAAGGCATTCAACTACGGAAAGGGACACTGGATGAACAAATACCAGACATTTCAATATACCAATCGATAATAGGCTCGCTTATGTACCTGACAACTGGTACCAGACCCGATCTAGCGTATACAATATCCTTTCTCTCACAATTTTCTTCGCCCCGACCGAAATCCACCTAAAGGCCGCTAAACACTTCCTTCGGTACATTCACAGTACAAAAGACCTTGGACTCTTCTACCCTTGTACAACTACCAACGCTATGAACACCTATATGGATGCAGACTATGCAGCCTGTCTCGATACCTACCGTTCCTTCTCAGGCTATGTTATTCTTTTTAACAATACCTGTATATCCTGACGGTCAAAGAAACAAGCCTCGGTCACAACATCTACTACGGAAGCAGAATATGTAGCTATGTCCCTGGCAGCAAGGCAAATCCCATACTACATCAAAGGTCTCTGTGACATCCGGCTTACAACACCGATCGCTTTACATGCCGACAATACTGGCGCAAATTTTCTGGCAACCAAGGATCAACTTAATGAACGAACAAACATATCGATATCCATTTTCACAAAATACAAGAAGAGATCGATAACGGTTCTTTCACACTCCTGAAGGTTCTCTCATCAGAAAACCTTGCGAACATTTGTACCAACGTACTTGCGAAACCGGCACATGAGCAGATAATGAGATTGTTGGGCTGTAGATAAGGAGGGGAAGTGTTGAAATTCTTCAATTCGTTTCATATGTATATTTCCTATGGTAATATTGTTTATGTCTCTACTAGGTTATTTCTAGTTTACTCTGGAAAACTACGGATATTAATAGAGTTAGAGTATATCATATTTTATGTTATATTTCATGATAATAATTGAGGATAAATGCCTATATTTCTTACTTTATGTGCGGGATTTCTCTGTTAACTTTCCCTGTATAGTGACCTTTTGCTGGTCATGTGTCATATGTTATCTTTCAGTTTATTTCCCGCACACCACTTCAGAATACGCATATTTTATTGGGAGTTCCTTGGTAGTTTTTCAGGGTCAAACATGTTCGCACTTATGTTTCTTACAATGTTTTCCTTATTTTGTTACTGAGTACATGGAGGATACGCACCTGTATAAATATCTGGTTGCCGCCTACTTTATTTAGTTAATTAAGGACAAGAACTACTACCAATCTACCTTCATACTACAATACTCTTCACACTAGCGTGCACATAGTATACTCTTAATACTGTGTTGTATTTTCGTACTCATGCTATAAGATTGTGCCAATACACATAATTCAAAAAGTGGTCACATGTGCCAAACCTAGGACTCATAATATAAGTCATATATGAAAATCATTACATCATATGATTCGCTAATGTGGGTCATGCGCATGATCAACCAATCACAATATAACAATGATTGCACCAGGGTGCATCATGTGAGACCCCATGACTACTACTGAGTCATAGTGCAAGATCTGCCAGCCTTATGACTCATAACTATGTGTCATATGAAATCCTGCCTGGCCTAGTCACCAATCGTGACATTATTATTCTAACTTTGATCTACTGTCAATTATATATATATAGGATTTCATGCAACCACGCTTGCATCAAACACAATGTCCAGCACGATTATTCTAACAAGTTCAACTCTAGTTTCTTCCTCAATGCAGCATAAGTCTGACCAGGTTCCTGCCTACCGTCAACGGGTTAATTCTATCAGTGGTCCTTCTCAACAACCTCCATTTCCAAATCCTTATAAAACAATTTCTCTTCCTCTGTCAACATTATCCTCCTCCATAAATCCTAAGATTTATACAGAACAACTGTCTCTTTTTTTTCATAAAAAAGGAGCTAGTACACAAATTCAGTATGGATCTCCTATAATCAAATACTATAACAAATTATCTTTTGTGGTAGACTGACAACAATATCTTCATGATGAGGTTCAAACTGATTCTGCTTGGCGGTGTTTTCTAAAAATTAAGGACTACAAAATCAATCCACATATACCTATTTGCATTGGCTAGTGGGAAGGAGGTAATATTCAACCCGCTGCCAATGGAGATCTTGGTCCTGGTATAATAGCAGATCTTCTTCGTTTAGTAAAAAATTCGAAAATAGTCCCCTCTTCAAACCAGTCTCTTTCAATTGGAAAAGGGGTAAAGTATCCGTCAAAACTAATCAAATTGTCCTATACTATCCACATCCGTTTTCAAGATGATTCCTCCTCTGAAAACAAGTTTGCTAGTGTTAGTGATATTGATGTAGATTTTAAGGAAACCCATCAAGTAACTCGCAGGAAGAAATCACGTTCTGTTTCTCCTGTCAAGCACTCACATGTTTCATCAATAACACCCTCCTATCAACATTGTTCAAATCGAAAACCTATTACTACATCTAGTAAATCTGAGTTTCCTACTGCATACAAATCAAGTTCTTACTCAGATTCCGAACAACACTCTTCCCTACCTGCCATTGCTCTTCAACCTCTTTACAATAAAAACACTACTCCATCAACTCCTCCTTCTACACAACCTACTAATAATAGCTCTGCCATTAATACTCTTATTCCTTCTACTTCTCTATCATGAATCATACGCAAACGTAGTTTTTCCTTACTTTCTCCTGAGAAAATTACTATACAAAATCCATGGATTATCAAGAAATATTGCTATATTTTTAATGTTTCTTCAAATCCTGACCCTGATTCCCCAGTCGATAACGGTAGTACTACTTCTGAAGATCCTCCATCCTCTTAATATTCTTATTATTTCTATTATTTCTTATTTGCACTTTCTTTTATTATTTTTTCTAATTTTTATTTCTTTTTGATCAATTATCTTTTTTTCCTTTTTTGATATTCACCTTATTCTTTACTTGATCAGTTTTTTTCTTTTTATTGATTATAGTTATGTTTATTTACTTTTTTTTGCCTTAGGGGCTGTTTGGCACACTGTGATTCGAAATAACAGAAATTTGAAAACGTGTTTTGGAGATTTGATTTTGATCAGATTAGAAACTGTCCAATGAGTAGACTTATAAAAAGATTATGCAAGTATATTTTGCATGACATAATCCTCTTTCACCAGTTTTAATTGGTTGGTCCTAAATCTAATCTAAATCTAATCTCCAAGATGCGATTTCAAATTTCTGTTATTTCAAATCACGGTCTGCCAAACAGCCCCTTATTTATTTCCCTATCTTATTTTATTTTATTTTATCTTATCTTATCTTATCTTATCTTATTTTATTTATTATTTTATTTAGTGTAGGTCCAATTGAATCTATGGTTGCCGTTGTCGTGTTGTGGAAAGCCCAAACTGCCCTACATGGACGTTTGACCCGCTGTACTCACGTCGCCGCATTTCTCTGACAGTTCCTGATATGGAATCCCGCTTTCTCGGATACTTTAGCCAATAAAATATGTTCGGAGGCCATAATTGCATCATAGCTAGGAAAGTTCAGAACCTTAAGACCCGCTACTACTAGAAAGTGGAACGAGCAAGCAGCCTGACTGAGAGTAGGCAAAAGCTACCTTGGTAGAGGTTTGGAGAACATTTCCACAGGAAATGGTTGATAGACATTGTCAAAGCTTTTATGAGAAGCTTAATAGATGTATTGTTCATGGTGGGAATAATAACTTTGATGGATAGTATCTCGAATTTATGGTGTAAAATTAAGTCGCTTTCCTTCATGCTCATACTCCAAGCAGAGCAGTAGTCATGTTTTAAGGTGTCCTTTGCCATTTCACTACTGACGCAACAGTGAGCATTTGATAGATTTTATTGGCTAAAGTATCCGAGAAAGCGCGATTCCATAACAGGAACTGTCAGAGCAATCCGGCGACGTGAGCACACTGCGGAACCTCTTGGGAGAGCAACTCAAGTGTCTCGCTCTGCCCCAAAAAGCGGCTCGTGCGGTCATAATAGCTCTCGTAGATCTTGTATTTGCCCTAAGCCTGTATCACACATAAACCTAAAGTCAGTCTGTGAATCTAGCTTTGCCGAGTTGTTGGCGATCCAGTTCATGAAGTTCGCGTAGTCAATTTTGCTGTCCAGGAAAAGACGAAACGCCTGGTGAATTCTTTACGTTCCCCAGTTGGTCTACCGTTACTCCTAGATATTGTCATTCAGACTATCCAAGTTGTGTCAGGGATGTCTATTTTATGTCGTAGTACGACATATCTGTGAGCTAATACATTTAAGGAAGCAGTTCATCCCATTTAGGATGTCAAGGAAGTCACTTCTATCACTTGTTCCCGTACACCTTTGCCCCCTCTTCCACCGCGATTCAGTACAGTCATGTAAATTAAATATCGAGTGATATATGGTGAAAGTATTTTCTCAAACCTTTGTGCTGGGTATATCACGAATTATGAGATGAAAGGGGAATCGCAATCGCCCAAGCTACACCGCCCAGGACACCCAACTACTGAAATAAAAAGAAACCAATTCTCAGATATTGTCTTCCTTAGTTTGTTCTTAGTGACCGGGCAGGCATGCAGTGGTGGAAGCTCGTTGGACAGGTATCCGGTGTTCTAAGGCACTGTATTCACTCAAAACAGCCACGATTCTATTCCAGACATTCTAAGTTGTTTCCCCATTTGCAGCGATGTCACCCCAATGGAAACTACTCTTGTCCCTGCAAATACTGTGCTCTGCCGGCGAAAAATACGATCATATCTTCACCACGCCGATTGGGAACTGTGAGCAAAGCATGAGGGTCTTTTCATCCTTCTTCTTGTCACCCCGGCCTTGTGCTGCCAAGGGCTTATTGCAGGGGACAAGCAGGCATCAACTGTGTGACTGATCCACTTTACTCTTTAAGAGTATCTTTCCGCTCATACAGATATCTTCAGTAGGCCTCACTCCATAATAGTAGAAGTCTGCAAGACCTGTCTGAATTTCGGAAAGTCCAGGCCCTTTCAGGCGATCCATCTCTTGACACTAGGGACGCCCGGTCTGGAATATTCTCTTGTACACAGGGGAGTCCATGGGCAGTAGGAACTCTTTGAGTGCCCGAGGCCGTTTGCGCGGAAGCTATTTCTGGAGTCTGATAGCCACGAAGGAGATTTTGGGGGTATACGCCTCTTGCCTCAGCTGCTCATAGTGGACATAAGGATATGAGGAAAATGCTGCGCGGGCTGGAAGAGGTCGATCCCGACAAGGCGTATAATTGCGACCAAACACTACTCTCACATGCTGCTGCCCATAGAGGTTAGGGAGTCGTGAAAATACTACTTGGGTGGGAAGACGTCAATACCAACAAGCCAGATAATGGTAGCCAAAAATCCCACGTGTAATTGTCCTGGAATATCACATTGCCGAACCACACCTGCGCCATAGAGAAGTGTTTTCTTTCCTGTAGCTGTTTCTCACACGGCTATTTCTGTAAAAAAAAAGCAAAAAAGAAGCCCCATTTCTGAAAAGTGCTAAACGGCTGGGAACCGGGTGATGTGATTTGAATGCATAAAAAGGACAATGGAGAGAGAGGCTACACATTCCAACTAGAACTACAGAAAAGCTATATCTAAGGGCCTGTTTGGCAGCCATGTTATTAGAAACGACGGTGGTTTCTAAACGCGTTTTGGAGATTAGAT
>QFET01008940.1:0-18481 GCA_003316355.1 Tuber calosporum | reverse complement strand
GGTGGGTGGGGCTGTGACGTGATATGAGAATATTGATGGTTGATGCAGGGTTTGGGGCCACTGACGAAAGTTGTGGTTGCCGCGCCCTCTGTCATGCCCGGACGCGAGGGATATACCAAGGTCGGGAAAGAGGTTCTGGAACAGTTATCTAAGGTTAATCAGCCAAATATATCCTTGTCTGTTCCAGTTAATTGTTCCATACCTTGTGCCGCAGTCTATGATGCTAGTGCGGTGGGTTTGGTTTGGCTTGAGGGCACCGGTATACCATTTGGTATAGATACTGCGCTGTGAGGCCGGTTTACACTAACGGGTTGTCCATTCCAGACTCGCCATTATCATACCGTGGCGGCTTGCATGGTCGTTCGCCTCACCTGGGTTCTGGCCACGGGTGGGCCATTTGGGGGGGGGGGGCAGTAATGGGGTGGGCAAGTGGGCGGTGCGATAATACAACACAGGGAGGGGTGGTAGCTCGTAAGTTAGTGCTAACTGCGCGCAGGTGTGGGCTCGGGGGATGATTTTGGGAATACGGCGGTATTGGTGCACTTCATGTGGTTGTGAGAGATGGGGGGGAGATGTGCGGCAGCGGCAAAGATTTGCGTGGGGAGAGGATGTCTTGGGCGCCAATTGCAGGGTGTGGATAACGATACATCAACCTATTCCACACCGGTTTCCTTCCGAAACCTTCCTTAAGCCTGTCCATGTGAGGGCTGGCTATCGGTGGCATTTTACCACGCCTATCATGCTCTACCTATCCCACAAAACAATTCGAGAGAGAGAGAGAGAAACCCCTTCCAATGACCGCCCGTATGCTTATTCCTGAGGGATGCCATCTTGCGCAGGGGAAAATGTTCCGAAAGCAATGATCAAAACTTAGGTCATGGTGCTTTCCAGTTAAATGACCTCCGACTCGTACCATAATTACCACACCACTCACCCACTACACCATCGTTCATAGAACTAGGAGGAATAACTGGAGTTGATCCACCCAATGCACCCGTATCCACCTCCTGAACCTTTAATACTCCAAGATTCAGAAACTACGGGAAACGACGAGCAGGATGTAGGCCAAGTTCCCCGATATATAGAGTCATGTGCCATAAGCGCGCACAGTAGACACTCCGCTGGACGGAAGCGAGTGAATACCGATGATGATACTGTCAAGCCATAATCCCTAAACACACCAATGCGTAAGGTATCATATATGCCGTTCGCTCCGAGTGCCGGTATGATAACCATTCAAGGATCTTCTTTCATCCTTGGGGTTGATCTATTCATTTGATTCTCACTCACCCTTTTGGATATTTAGGCTATTGCGTTTATACGGTAGCAGACCCTGTCCGCAGTTAGAACCAAAGGCCACCGTAGATATATCGGGGACAGCACAACCGCCTGTACTTGTGAAAGCCCAGGGGATTCTTCCACGGTGAAGCGCTAATCGGCTCCAAACCGACTTATTCAGTCGGGCATGCGATCGTGGTTTTGGCATACCGGTTCTAGAGGTCATCCCCGTTCGTGATGATAGTAGTGAAAGTGAGGCAGAATTGTGGTACAGAGAGAGAACCATTGAAAGTACAGCTCTAGCAGAAACCCCCCCCTCCCTCATGAGAGCTATGATAACGATATGATAGATGTTTACGCTTTGTTTTTGTACTTTGCAAAAGGAAGGGGAAACCAGACCAGCCATTGCGAGAGGGAGAGGAAGGGGAAGGCGGCAAAGTAAGTCGCGAGCTATCATGCAAGAAAAAAAAAAAAAAAAAAAAAAAAAAAATTGCCCGTAA
This sequence comes from Tuber calosporum, assembly GCA_003316355.1. Lineage (NCBI taxonomy): Eukaryota > Fungi > Ascomycota > Pezizomycetes > Pezizales > Tuberaceae > Tuber > Tuber calosporum. The sequence goes on along the minus strand of QFET01008940.1, from coordinate 16,703 downwards.
ATATCTGAGACTTTGGAGGACTCTGGTAAAGAATTAGATTAAAGAGTGCTCTTGAGCGTAAGGTTTGAATATCAAAATGACAAAAGAGAGAGAGAGAAAAGAGAGGAAGAAGAAAAAAAAAAATGAAAAGAAATGAGGGGGATCAAGTCGATGTGGTTCTCGTGGTTATGGATTTTTCAGAATGTATATTATAGTGATCGAACAAGTATTCCAATCATTTCCCTGCCTCCCTTGCCTCCCTCTCTCCCTCCTCCCACCACAACTAGAGCTGAAAATTATCACTCTATTAAACCTCCCTAAGGAAAGAGTTGGGGGAAAAAAAAAAAGAGAAAAGAAAAAAGAGAAAAAAGAAGAAAAAATAATGATAATAATACAAAGAAATCAGAAATCAAACAATCAATCAATCAATCAATCAATCAAACCCCGAACGCCCAAAAACCTTCTCTGCCAAAGCCTTCCACATAGAGATCGTGACCTCCCCACTCTTAAACATCTTTCTCCGCCCCTTCATCTTGGCCTTGTCAGCCCTGGACAGCCCTCGGAATGCCATATGCGCCCCAGTCCCGATATCGAAATACCCATCCGACCGGCGTTCCCTCTCACGCGCTCCTTCCACGAAGTCGGTGAAGTCACGTAAATGCTGTGCGATGATGTGTCGACGGAGTGGCGGTTGACTGGCGAGGTAGTCTGCTCTGCGCTGGGCGCCTGAGCGGGGGAGTAGTAGTAGCAGTAGTGGTGGTGGTGGTGGTGGTGGTGGTGCTTGAAGAGTGGAGGTTGACGTGGAGGTGGAGGTAGAGGTGGAGGGGGTGAGATGTGGGAGGTCGTGAGTGTCTGTATCGTTGGACGGATCACTGGTGATGGTGTCTTTGTTCGAGAGGGTGTGGCGGGGACGTTTGTGACCGTGGGTAGTGGTGGTGATGTTGGTTATAGGGTGTTCTTCCGACATTTTTTTTTTTTTTTTTTTTTTTTTTTTTTTTTTTTTTTTTTTCCTAATTAGTTTTTTTTGGTACAGCTTTCTCCTGTTTTTTTTTTATTATTCTCTTTTCTTCTTTTTCTCTCTCTGTTATTTTATTTTTTTCTTTAGTGGGGGTTTTTTTTCTTTTTCAGGTTTGGTTATCCACTTCTGTCGGAGTCTAGTGTCGTTTTGGTGGATAGGTAAACGGAAGGAAGGAGAGAAGGGTGCGGTGTGGGTGCGGTGTGGGTGCGGTGTGGGTGTGGTGGATGGATGGATGGACTTTATGGATGGACCGATAGAATTGCTGGATGTTTCCGTCTATATAACCTCATCATACCTTTTTTTTTTTTTTTTTTTTTTTTTGAGCCCGCAAACCCGCAGAGGTCAATGAGGTTCGCCGACAAGCGGGTCTAAAAACGGAACCCTAGCCTCCCCGATATAATTAAGTACGGCAGCTTAGGAGGATATCACATCATACATTGAATTGCTGAGGTTCATGAGATATCATTCGGTGCAAGTTTGCCGGTGAAGGGGAATGGGGGGGGCTTGTTAGGTCGATGAAGATCAGCGTATCTACCTCTCATTTCAAAAAAGAAAATGCTTCTCAAGGTTACGTTTAGTATGGCCAGATCCATATTCCCCACGACAACTCATCCACTTTAGGCCCTCCCTTCAACTAGCCAATCAGGGGAAAAAAAAAAAATACGTGGGGTATATATATTTATCCCAAGTATCACAGCAACATCTCCGAGCACTTCTCTGGTATCCGGCTGACCTTCCATTTGCGCTTAGGAAAAGGTCGTGAAATAAGAGGGGAAAGCATGAGCCTCCTCTCGCCCCCAGAACACTGGATAACAGTCCACTCCCTCCAAAATACTCTGCACCAGCCACCACTACCACCACCACCACCACCACCACCACCACCACCACCACATCTGCACCACCACTCAACAGCGTCCCCCGTATCACTCAATCCGCATACCCCACACTCCCACGCCAGAGTTGCAGCGCCTCCAATGGACTAACAGCCAGTAGAATGAACCCCACTCCCGCACGCCCTTGCCAACTAACTTACAATACCACTTCAATACCATAACAGAGCACGCACAGTCCAGGGTAGAGCACTTGCTGGGGGGTAGTTTAGCTCATGCTGTACTGTACTTCTGGAACTTGAGTGCATTGCGAAAGACATGAGGGGTCACGAATTATCACGCGGAAGTGCCCATAGCTAGAGTTTGATAAGCGGGTCGAGGGGGGCTACAAAGTGGAAATGGCTGTGGAGGGCGAGCATGGAGGAAGACTCCAACTGCCGGAAGGGAACGCTATAGCATTGTAAGCAGATATCATCACCCCAAAACCCCCATCTGGAAGGAGAAAAAAAATAACAGAAAGCCATCTATATTACATGATAAGGTCTCAAAAGACCCCATCGCAGTTTCAAAAGCAGGCGCCTCAACGCCATAAGATACCGACGCCCACAAAAATAAAAATAAACCCGCCCCCCACCGGTCGATTGCGACTGCTGGCGGTAAGGAAAAGGAAAGAGAAGAAAAGACAAGAGAAGTATGATAGCCTAAACCACGACCAAAACCCCCTCTATGATCCGCCTCTCCTCGCCAACTACAAGATCTTTATGCCTTTGCAATACCTCCTCAATCTCTCCTCTCACTGCTCTCAGGCCCGCAGTCAAATCCCCGTCTGCCTCAATTTCATCAATCTTCCTCTTCTCAGCTTGTAGCAGATGCACAAGTTTCTACCCACCAATTAGCCCACCGAGAAAGCGGAAGAAATAGGAAGGAAGATACAAGCATTCACAAACCCGTCGTACTTGATCTCTCTCCTAATCTTCCCCTCCAGCGCCCCCTCCAGCGCTGAAACCTGCTCCCGGACACCGGCAATCATCTCCCACATGAGCACCCCTTCCTCCTGCTGCCATCCACCAGCTTCAGGATCTCCTGCAAGGATCTTAACCAACCCGTTCGCTTCTCTTAGGTCTTCTTTTGAGCCACGGCGTAGACATGCTTGTAATCGTGCGGAGTAAGCTAGTTCCCGGCGGCGGCGGAGTTCGGATTTTGAGTACATTTTCTGTTTACCCATTGTTGACACTTTTGGCCGCGCCGCAGGTGGGGGTGGTAGAGAACAAACCATATAAAGAACACCGGAAAGCTCGTATCCCCTAGTGCGGAGGTTATCGCATGCCTTCCTAACCATAGAAACGTATGGAAGTCCTGTACCAGCAGCTTCAAGAGTCGTCAAGAGTTCGACTAGACATCCGTGCAGGGTTCGTTCTTTGAGGAGGATCAAGAGTGGTTGGAGAAGCGGGGGTTGCGAAAGGATTGTCAAGAATGGAACGTCGGAGTAGGAGCAGTAGCGGAGGAGCTAATGTTTTCCGTAAGTGCTGTAGGAGGGAAGGGGGAAGAGTATTTGGGGGGGGACTTACCTCAACGGCTTGAATGGCAACATCACCGCCCGAAGCAATAAACCCGATCAGTGCCATCACGGCTTCGTATGCCCTAATTCTCACCCTCAGTCATTTATATTCTACAGAAAGCTCAAGCGAAGCTCAAGGACAGGCGAACGTATTTCCCCCCTTCTCCCGAACATATTCGAGTACCTTCGCTCTCGCACGAACACTGGACCCGCTACCCGAACATGCATTCGCTTAATCCTCACCGTCATCATTAGCTCCCTCCCCCCTCCCTTCTCTCCCTATTTCCATCTCACAAGAGGACACGTACAAATTAATTGCGCGAGCTGCAGCATCTGTGGGCACGGATGGTGCGAAGAAATCAATCTGCGAGATAACATTGCTGGGTTTAACGGGATATCTTTTGATTCTCTGGCAATCTGGAGATCTGGAAATCTGGGAGGTGGGTGGGGAGAAAGTTGGGTTCGAGCCTTGAGGCTCTGTTGAAAGTAGTTGTGATAATAATACAACTAGCCCATGGAAAATCTTGGCACACCCCCATTCTCTACCAAAAATATCTTACTTTATGGGCATTTATCAACCACCCTCAATATAAATGGAGATATATTCGTGGTTAAATCAGAGCAGGATATCCATTGGGATTTATCTTCCGAAAGTTTTTTCTGGTGCTAAAAGAATATTGTCAAGAATGATTAAGGGACATTTGGTGGTTGGGTGATGGATGGTTTGTCGGGAGTTGAGGATATGACATTGAATGAGGGTACATGCAATGCGTTTCACCTTCGGGACAGCAGGAGGAATAGAAGCTAGGAAGGTAAAATGTATTTATAAGAGCAATCCTAAATTACAGAAATTAGAACAGATGAGTTGCCCTTCATCACAGCCGGGAGCTGAGGATGTCACCGTAATCTTTAAACTTGTTGAGCTATCACTATAGTGCTCTGGAATTGGCGAAGCGGAGTGAATTGGCTCAATATACTCGAGTACGGGTGCAGTAGCAATACGGCAAGGACATAGCACCACAACTGGTGGCAGGCAGCAACGACATCAGTTTCACCTCAATCACCAGCGGAAGAAACCGACTTATCTCGACTGCCAATTCTACAACTCCTACCCGAGCACAATCATCCAATTTATGGTGTATCGTATGGTGGCTCAAAAGATCCACTGACAGACCACTGACAGACCAACCGATATCCACCACCGACCGGATTTAACTCTCCTGCGAATGACAACAGTGACAATAGGTGACGCCGAGTAAATCAAGCCCGTCCCAGTATCACGTCATACGTCACTTCGGGAGGATGAGGGGACTACTGGAGCACAACTACAAGCTACTGTGACCGAAAAGCTAACTGCCACCTACCCCCAGAAAACGAGCGTATAATTCCGTATACCAACCCCGTTTTTCTACCCCCACAGATATCCCGCGCAAAAGAAAAGAGAGAATAAGGGAACAAAAAAGAACAGCGATAAGACGGTAAGCAATGATCGGCTGCGACTTGTTTCTCTACAGTGGCGTAGAGCAGAGTACCGTAGGGCAGGGCAGAGCAGAGAAGGGTAGAGTGGAGTAGGGAAATTGGGCAGAATAAAATCAAGAAAGCAAGAAATAACTTGCGACGAAAAAGATTCATGCAGCTGATGCGCTAAACCTCAACTTTCTGATCACCCGCTGTGTTTCCGACGCCCTCCTGTTTTACTTCAGCTCCCTCGTCTGCAACCTCGCTAGCCTCAATAGCATCCTCAGGGTGTTGGCCGCTGGAGGTAGCTATGAAAATCTCATCCTTTTCTTCCTTCTCTACCTTCAAGGTAGACGAGGTGGCGGGGGTATCAAAGTCCCTATCTACCGCAGGGGCCGTTTGTCGGCTGGTGCCAGTGACTCCAGGAAGAGTTGCCGAAGGATTTGGGGCTGCCTCTTTCTTGTCTTCAGCCTTAGGACCGGATTTTGCTCCTGCCTCTGACTCGCCTGTGGAGCTAATTGCTGACTCGTCACCCACGTTGATCCCTTCGTCATCCATACTCCACACAGTCCAAACACCAACAATCTCCATCTTGAAAGCTTCGGGGTCAGTCTTAGGTTCGGCCTCCTTAGCGGTTGGCAATTTCCTCCCTCTTGGCCCTTTAGCCCTGCTCTTTCGCATATCGCTCAGTACCTCCGTTGGTTTACATCCATCCTCTGCAGGCTTCTCCTCCTGCCTCGGAGCCTGAGGACCTAGCTTCAGTCGCTGATCAAGGTCGCTCATGAAGCCGGCTTTCAGAGCAGCGATTTTCCCACCAACACCCCCTGTTCTAGGAGGAATGGCGGGCTTTGGTTTTGAGCTGACTGGCGGTGGATTACCGGGCGCTACACCACCTGACCCACTTGATGCTACCGGAGGGGACTCGGTCGATGGAGATCGGGCTATGGCACTTGCTGGCCTGTAAGGCCGTGCGGGAACCCTAGGCTTAGGGCGGTCAGGAAGGCCTGGTGGTACTTTCTTATCGGGACTAATCGGCACGCTTTCTGAGCCGGCACTCGATGCAAAACTTGGATCGCCAGTTTGTGGAGGTACATTTCTTGCAGGACCGGTGGGAGGAACCTGAGGCCTAGCAGGAAAACCTGGTTCTGTTGTACTTGACCCTTCAATGGGCGCTCCGGTTGTGGGTCTTGTATTGTCCTCCTCCTCCTCAAGAATAGAGGAGATCTTGTCTTCCAGTCGAGTAGTCCCTATAGCTGTAGCTCTACTCTCATGCTCAAGTGTATTCTCTTCCTGGGGATCATAGGATGGGGTGACTGTAGTGCTGAGTTGCAAACTCGGCGGGACGTCCTCCCAGATGTCATTGCTTGGGAATCGCTTGACCCCATTTCTATCACCAGAACCAACCAACTCTTCACTCTTTTTGCCCCTCTTTAAAAGTCTATCTAGGTGTTCGTCAGGACCTTCTGATTGTACCTCGTGTCTGTAATCCCCTACTTTCTTCTTTGCATCTTTATGTCGTTGCTCGAACTCTTTCTCATCACCAGGTTCGTAATGGTCGTGAGGCTGTCCCTGAACATATTCCGGAGTGCTACTAGTTCGCTCAGCAGGTTTCCCCTCCTCTCTGTGATCGTCCTGGGCTCCAGCATCCGCGGCAGGCGGAGATGAGACAATAGCCTGAAGTTGTGCGTGGTCCGGGGCCTCTTCCCAAATATCTTTACTGGGAAATCGATGACCAGAGCTCACAGAAGGCGGCATATCTGGACGTTTCAGCTTTTCTTGGATTTCACCAAGGGCTCGTATAGCGATTTCATCCGCATCCTCGTCTTCATCTTCGGGGAACAAGGGCTCGGTCTCCTCTCCAGGTTGCAATGCGATCAATGATTCCCGCAATTCGAATCCAGTATTGCTCGACAAATCGGCCGGCTCAATATCGCTCCCCTCGTCGTCATCGGCAACCGAGCCCGGTCCAGTAGGGACCACACTCTGAGGCCGAGTGTTGGGCATAGAGCCAAGCCTCCTAGGCGGGAGGGGAGGCGAGATAGCCGGCAGCATAAACTCCCCACCACGCTTCTGAACCTCATCGGAAGCCAAGATAGGATGCTCGAGCTCTTCCTCCTCTTCATCCTCACCCATCGTGCCCAAAGCAGAACCAGGTCTAGTCCCAGCCCTCGAATCGTGATGGTGATGGTGATGATATACACCACCATGATGCGGGAGTGCGTCCAAATGAATGCTTATCTCCTTGTCCTTTTCATCGATGCTGGTAGAAGAATTTGCGACAATGCCATACAACGATATGGGGGCATCTTCCGAATCTCGGCGACGTAACGTGGGTGAATTCCCAGTGGTAGAGGTACCCGTTGGCTGCGGCGAGATAACACGAGCATACTGCTCGCTGGCTAGATAACCAATTTCTTCGTCGGGAACTGGAGTAGATGCATCGTTGGCAGCACCTAAGTCAGGGCTCTGCGCAACCGACTGGTTGAGATCGGTGGAGCTCCGGGCTGCAGATGCACAAAAAAAAAACATAATCAGCAACGTTCTCATTGGGCAATGAGCCAAAACATAAACACAAGCAAAAGCAGTGACGATTGACGGATAAAAACATGACTGAACTGCGGTGCATCCACCATGCAGGAGAGGAAAAGCAATTTGAGAATAATCGATGCTAAATCTAGGTATTGAAACAAAGAGATTTTACGACAAGTTTTTTTTTTTTCCTCCCCCTGCTCCCATCCACTTTCTTTATTTCTTTTTCACTAGGAACAGAGATGGAAAAAAAAAAAAAAAAAAAAAAAAATCCACCCCCACCCCCGGAGACTGATAACATTATGGAAAAATGTGTAACGGAGGGGAGAGGTGGGAATAGCTTACTATACGGATTGATCCCTTTCGGTGTTCCATGCCCATAGGCTCCTTCATCCATCTCCCACTCCTCTCTATAAACATGACTTCTCCTCCCCGCGCCTGGCGTTGCAGCCGGGCTGGGAGCTTGTACATCTCCTGCATTGGGATACATCGGCACTCTCCTTCCAATCTGAGGGATTCCCGAATCGTTTTTCAAAGTAGTGATCGCAGTTATGCCTGAGCCTGACTCTGTTGGCTTCGGTGCCGGTGGCCTTGCGACAGGAGCGTGAAGCTCAGTCGTGGATGGAATGGTAGTCAGTGTGGGTCCCTCTTGCTCAGAAGGCGATTTTGAGCGTGGCTTTGAACTCGGGCGAGGCGGGATAGCGGGGATTGCTGACCTCGAGGGTCTAGGTGGAATTGAAGGCGGAACACGCATCATGACGGGATTGTTTTTGCGTATAAAATACGTATGATGGGAGGGAGTTTTTTCCTGAGCGGGCTTTTTCTGGAGGGGGGGCAAGAAAAGGGACGGAATTGAGGAATGAAAGCAATGATGGTTAGAGGGAGAAGGGAAACTTTGCAAGCTTAACCTCTCAATGGTTTCCTTAGACTGACAAGGCCGAACCTTTTTAAGGGAAACTAAGCTTTGAAACTTCCACAACAAGGAAAGGAGGGAGGAGAACCGAAAAGGGCACGAAATCTGGAGAGAAAAAAGAGACGACAGTAATTTCTGCGGGGTAAAAAAAAACAACAACAGGAACTGGCCCTTTAAGTAAGAGCAGGTATGTAAGAGAAACCCAAGTCCAGCAGGAAAAATAAAAGCCCAGACCAAGGCTATGCCATCCCTAAAAGGAAGGATCACAAAAGTCATGGGGACAGTGCTATTTTTTTCTATTATATTTTACCATTTTTGTACTTTGACGAGCACAAGTTGATATTCAATCCCTCCCTCACACGGCACAAGGAAATCCAAAAAAGGTGATGAAGCATTTTGCAGGAAGGGGAAGGGAAGGCCAGAGGGGTACAGTGTACCGTAGTATGATACGGGCACACTGCCTACATGGCCTGTAACTTGCGAGTGCTTTTTTCCTTTTTTTTATCACTGGAGCCTTGGGCGGCTGCCGCTAAAAAAAAAGTGCATGCGTTGTGCAGGGCATGACGTTGGCTACGGTCACCTATCGTAACTCGAGTGCTTGGTTGACAAGAAGGAAGTGAGACAAATCTGTGAGAGGTGGATAGACTGTTTCCATTCTGACCCGATGCCGATATCTGCTTCAACTACCTTTCATCGAATCTATGAGTGATTGCCAGGGACGAAAGAAACTGGTGGAGGGTGTGGAAAAAAGGAAGGATAAAAAAGGGGTTGATAGCTAGCGTCCCCCACCAGTATGATACCGGTACGTGCAGTAGCCAGCCGTTGCTATGGGCTGAGATTGACAAGGTGAAGAAGGGAAAGGAAGAGAGGGTGAAGGAGACAAAAGCTACCGTAAGATAAACGATAGGATAGAACAATCAGCCATCCTATCTACCATACGAGCACTGTACTTGTATGATCGTGCCGGCACTTAGTATCGAGCCTTGGTGCCGTCCAGAGTCAGCGCGCTAGTCCTAATGTAGTAAGTGACATAGCTACTTTAGGCAAGATATGGCGTATTACTCAGTTAAACCATATTTTTTTCCCTAGACAAGTGCCAACGCCTCGCTCCACCCAAATTTTACCTCAACTTTGAGAGCTGTTACAGAAAGAACCATCCCTCTGGAATGAAATCCACTTTGTAAGTGTGTTCTTTAGATGATCTAGGATCATTGTACACAAGGAATAAGTAAGATAAGGGTATGTGACATTGTTATTGTTTGTCAAAAAGGTGAGAAAATTTGGTTGTCATGAATTTGATTCTAAGGTGTCGACACCATACTTGTATCTCTAGGATATGGCTGCCGAGGGGAAAAGTCTCTCCGCCAAGGAGAATGGAAGAGAGGGTTGATAAAGTACCGTACTGTAGATGTTATACCGGTATTCATAATTGTATCATACCATACTTTTGAATGCTTCAATGCACGAATCAGAGTTGAACCTCCACCACCGCCGCCACCGCCACCAGCACCCAACGGATAAAACAAAAGATTCAATATCTACCCCTCTTCCACATCATCATCCCCACAGCACAGAGTGCATCCTACCCATCTCCCCCGTGTTCAGAGAGTAAAAAGGAATAATAAGAAATCAGCCCTCATAACACCCCCATCACTAAGTTAGACTGCCTTATGGTACAGTATGCCGGTAACGGCATAGCACGGCAAAGCGTCTCCTGCAATTTCTCCTTTACCTACGAATAAGGACACGCTCATGAGAATATTCCCTTATCCAACCAAACGGATCTTGAACATAATCGAGTCATCAGCCCAGTCGTCAGCAGGGATCTCACACCTGACCAACGGCTATGCGTAAGATCGAAAGAAAGCTTCCGGGCCCGAGTGTTGTGCACGCATCAAATTGATAAATCCATCGGCTGCAAGCGGCAAATCATCACTGCGAACAAGGCTATTATTTTGAATCTGGAGGGAACCTTGAGAACTTGGGTGATGCCCTACCCCTTGCTGACTTGTGGGGTACCAGTAAGCCAATGAGATAAAGTCACCCACCTATGACATGAGAGGGTATCTTTATCGTACTTTTGTGACAGAAACACTGAGACATAGTCTACATGTACCCCATCTGGATGGGGAAGCTCCCGCCCAAAAATTCTATAACTGGAGCCGTAATACATTCCTAACTGAACTTAAGAAGAAAAAAGCATAATATCGTAACTTACACTGAGGAAAAATGCCTGCCAGCTGAAGAGAAAAAAGGGTGGGAAATATTGAAAAACTCATCAAGATGGTCCATAAATATACAATGTGGGAAGCTCCGATGGCTAGAGGTTATCCTAACCACATTTTTTCTTCTCAAGATCCCCCCGCCGTAAAAAAGAAAGAAGGAACCTCCTCCCTTTCATAGCTGCAGAGGCAGTGGGAGCACCAGATCAGCATCAATGCCCTCCCACTGATTCATTAAAACGCACCATCGAGTAATACGAAAAGCGGTAGGAGAAACGAGAGAAAAAGAAGAAAAGAAAGATCCATATCCCATCGCCAAAAAAGAGGAGAAAAGAAAAGAAAAATAAAAAATGGACCTCATCCACCCTCATGAAAAGAACATTTGCTCATCCCCAACATTTTATACGGCACCCCTCCTAGGCCTTATTGCCTGTCCAGCGTACCCCCCTCCACGTAAAGCGCCTTCTGTTCATTTTTTCCTTAGACGATCATCTGTGCGATACCAGCGCCACCCAATGTCTTGCTTCCCATGAACTCTTGCCCCTTAAGACCAGCCAAACCATAGAAGCAACCAGCAAAAGTCAAGACTACCGCCGCAGCAATCAAACTGGACGGATCGATAACAATGCTGACCCACTGGACAATGGCCATAACCAAGTAGATACCAGCGCGTCCATAGTTTGAGTGGAATTTACGCACAAAGTCGTCGAATTTCTTTGAAGTTGGGCAAATACGCAGAAGAAGCGGGATTTCAATGAAGATAAGTAGAAGCCCCGAAACTCTGCAAGCGATAGAAATTGGTTAACAAACCGGAATGGTAAAGGGGGATAAGTAGGACTAGGATAACAAACAAGCAAATGACCGAGAAAATGATGAGGAGAGAAGCATGGAAAATGTTTGCGATGCCAACGGCGACACAAAGTAGGATTGCTATGATGCCCGTCCTATTTCACTCAATCAGCAAATCCTCACCTGCCTACATGTTCTACCCATAGGATGATAGGAAGGCTCTAACCATTGACCGTATATACCTGCATCACATCTTCAGTCAGCCCCATCTAACCCCATCTAACCCCATCTCATCCATCTCATCCATCCCATCATATTCAAACCATCCCATCTGAAATTGTGAGGTCACGGTAACTCACTGAAATTCCTGGTCTTAAACTCCGAGCCAATACTCTCCATGATCCCCATTGCTATAGATTTGTTTCTATCTCGTTACTGGTGGGAAAAAAGTCTATAAGTTTAGGTGGTAGTGTTCGTTATCGTAAAGTCGTTGGTAACGGGCAGTACACGAGTGGTCGGGGTGAGAAAAAGGGAGCGAGGGAGAAGAAGGAGCGGTGGTGGGTAGTGGGCGATGGGGCACGTATGTTTGTCGGTTGAGCTTGGAGTTAGTCCGGCCTGCGATGATTGTGCCTCGTGTTCCTTTGAAAGTTGGGCTGGGCGCTCCCGTAAGCCTCTCGTTTCTGGTGAGTTCAAACAGTAAGACTGTGGCTAAAAGGTCTTGGCGGTTCCAGTTGCTGACTGCCTCCGGTCTCTCTTTGTTCGCCTCAAATAAAGTATCAAAGTACAGTTATTGGGTTTAAACCCGTGACTTGACCCTTTCTGAACCCTTCCTTGACCGGAAGCTGTTCTTCTGGAATATGGACGGGTTCTGGATGTGGGTTGTGAATTACAAATCATAGGCGCCAGCACTCAATCTATCATCTCATTCTATATATCTTAGCCAAGTAAACTGAAGCAAAGAACTTCAAACTACAAGTGCTGTATACCAGCCGTATGGGCACAGGCTTGACGTAGCCGCGTGGCTACTGTCTCATAGCTAGGATTTCTCTCACCTTAGGGGGCACTGCTATGTCCCCTCCATCTATCTCTGATAGTATAGGCACTCGACACCGGTAGTCAAGGTACCGGTTCGGTGCCTGCTCTAGGGTTCCGCCTTGTATTGTTTCGGTCCCAAGTGCTTCTCCTGCTCAGTATGTAGCGTTTTGGTTCGAAAATAGTGTATATCACCGCAGATTACAGTATGTACTGTACCGCACCCTATAGTAAATATCTCTCCCCCCCCAACAGGTTACCCTTACCATAGGTACTATGACACACGGGCACAATGCGCTCGGGTACAGTATACAATTATTAAAACGGACAAACATTTATTCCCGCAACCTAGAGTTACCTTTCTCTCTCCTACTTTCCTCCCGGCTCGAACTCGGCCGCTCCCTGCCTGAGGTTCCAGAAAGACACTCCCCTGGAGGGGAAGAAGGTAGGAAAAGAGGAAATGAGAAAATCAGAAAATCAAAGGTTCTATCAAGCTGGGTTCCCACTGGTATGACACAACGCCAGAGAATAGTGAGGTCGTAACAGGCTAAGTGGGGAAGACCTACGAAAATAACAGGGAAAATTTGTTTCTGACATTCTCTCATGACGCCTGTTTCCTGGGAAATCGGGGAGTGAAGAAGTATCACAGGAGAAGCAGACCTTAAACGGCAAAAAAAAAAAGGCAAACAAAATGAAGGGGATAAGATGAAACGTTTATGATTTTGAAGAAAAAAGCGTTGCTCCGAGCTTAAGCATCATAAACAAGTCTGAATATATCGTTGAGAACATAGTAGGTGCCGGCTTCGGGTATGAGATGGAAACACTGAGAATACTTTTGAGGGTGCTCGCCGCCGTCGATCTAGGAGCCCGCCACCATTCGTGAGTATTTAGAATGTTAGCTAAGGAAATGATATGGCAGCTAACCAACAACTGCCCGGTAATAAGAACAATTATGCCTCCAGGCCCTCCAGTGGGCTGAGCATCAAGAGTAGCGATACGATGCTCTAATTTCCGAAAAGGTAGAGACTACTCCACATGTTAGACATTTATAACAAATTCGGGAAGCATGCCTGGTCCTACATTAAGCTTTTCCTTGATATTTTCGACTCCTTGGACTTGATTAGTCTCAAAAGTCATCATAGAGTTAGCTCTCTAGTGTATGTTAGTTTTCACAAAGTGGCCGGAATGAACAAGGGGATAAAACTAACATAGAGAGTACCAAGCCCGGATCTGTCCCCCTTATCAAGAATTCCATAGTACCAGGTAGCAAATTGAGCTGTAAATGGGCGCTGTCAGCAAAGTGTCTTAAAGGCGTCGCTCGTTCAATTGGAATTCGGAGGCTCATACACGCAACGGTATTGAAATCGTCTATGACCCCGCCATTAGCTTTAATCCCCCCACTTCAAGCCCACGGGGGGGAACCTACCCATGATGCGATTTTTTTTGTTAATTCCTATCCTTGTTTTGAAGGGAGCTTTCGAAGGGGGAAGCAAACCGACGTTATGGCCAAGTCAGGTACGGTGTTAGTTGGGTGTGGTGGGGTGGGAGGAGCAGGAGGGAAGGAAACCAAATGAGGGGTCATGGTGGGATGTAGGATTAGTGCCAAGACCATCGCCAGCTTGAGGGCTTCTTGCTCGCGAAAATAATCACCCACCGTTGGCCAACCAACGTTTTCTCCACCTGAGGTCCCGCTATAATCTGGACAATCTGAATTATGATACGATATCAAGAAAAATAATTAGAGGCCTGTTTGGAGTGTCACTATTTTAACAAATATTTTGGCAAATAAAATTCTATCGTTAGGGGAGTCTTGGTTTTAATTTATTTGAGATTTTACTGATGCCAAGGTTGTGGCTGGCAGTAATAATCCTTGAATATTTGCAGGTTGACATATGATACAGACAGACTCTTAACAGTTTCAGCAATCTTGATATCATTTGGTGTATCACTTAGTGGCTTAATATGATTTTCTGACACAATCTCAGTTTAAGCCTTGCTATACCAGGTGATTCAATAGTGCATTGAGGTCCATATCCAGATTGGTAGCTACTGGTGTCAAAAATATCACGTTTAAGTTACAAGATCAGGATACTTGCATGCTTGAAATGTTGGTACTGTCAGGAGAGAGCCAGACAGCCCAATTTGACTGAACAGTTCAATGTTGCATTATCATACAATAGTACTCAATAATTTACTTTTACTTTATAGTTTGCAATATAGGATAACTTACTTAATACTATATCAAATTTCATCAAAGCCAGACATATAGGTATAAAATGGGGCTAAAGAAATATATAATTATTGTAATTGAGGGTAGAGAAAAGGAGAAGACTATCTGCTACATATTCAGGTTAGTTAATTAAAAGATAAGGCAAATCAGAGTAGATATTACAGGGTAGCCAATTTGGTACTATTGTATTGCTTAGGCCGTGCTGGTCTTGAGAGGGTTAGAGAACTATCAGGAAAGCATGGTCAGAATTTAAAAATAGAGTATAAAAGTATCTCAAAAGCTTATAAGGTTGGTTAACTGAATATATTATTAAGGTCTCTTCTCTGTTACTTGATGATATCTTAACTATAGGGTTTTGATTTTGATTATCTCATATATTTGTTGTTAAGGTACAAGAATCTGCATGGAGTGCTAGCTAACCGTGACAAGGTTGTGGCTCGGCCACAACCCATGGTTGCTTTTGCAACCTTGGACAATCTCTGGAAGAGAGTGCCTAACAGCTCAATAAAAGATTCAGCTCAACGACACTTTCATGCTTAATCCAAATAAAAGTCCTACAACATGAAAATAATTGTTGCAAAAGAGAGGAAAGAAAATGGGCAAATTATTCTCAAAGACTTAATAGAATATGTGAGAAAGCTGGAATCACATATAAAGCATTAGGGAATTTATAGTGGTGGTTCAGAATTCTTGAATTCATATACAAATTGAATCTGTCGTTGAGCTGAATCTTTCGTTGAGCTGTTAGGCACTCTCAGAAAGATAGTGCCCAAGGTTGCGAAAGCAACTATGGGTTGTGGCCGAGCCACAACCTTGGCACAGTTATGGTAAAAACAAAACATTGATGTCAAGAAACATTCTTTGTGCCTCGAGGGATTAAACACTGTGCTTCCAGGACCCTCTGGTATGAGCCTAACCTCACCTTTCCTCTACAAAAAAATAAACCCCTAACTCGCTAAAGAGACAACATGGAGAAAGTAGGAAGACGGATAGCAGGAAAGCATAAGGAAAACCCTTGATGAAAACTACAACATTTAAGAAGAATTTAGCCACTACTTAGCACCCATAAAGGCACTAGCAAGTTAGAGATAGATCTGGGATTCTGGTGTACCCGACAGCAATAACAGAGGCCCAAGATGCAGTCCAATACTAGGATCAGGCAGTTCGGAAGGCAGATTGAGAGTGGGCACTAGTGACAGGAGAGGGAAGGTAGTAAGGTACCAGCAGGAGGGAAGAGGAGCAGTAGGGTGCCTGCTATTGTTCAAGTAGTAAGGTAGCAGCTTCAAAGAGGGGGAGCAGTAGTGTGCTAGCTGATCCTGCATGAGGTGAGGTGAGGTGAGGAGAAGAGAATAAGGAGTAGACCCAATTATGAGGGATAGAACCATGTGTGTACCCATCTAGGAAGTTCAAAAGGACCAGCAAGTAGAAGAATCGACTATTGGACAGCAAAGGGACTGCAGACGTATAGAGAGTTTCCACCTACTGCAAGTGTGTCTTCTAGCTGTAAGAAGGTATGATGTTGCTGACTGTACAAATATTACGTAAGACAGAGCAAGTAGGGTAAGCAAGGCAAAATAAGAGAGGAGAAAGGAGAGGGAACTATCAATGAAGATGGAATGAAGGACAGGATGGACTCAAAGGGGTAGACCTGAGTGAGTTAGGTGAGGAGCAATATAGGTAGACAAGCCCCCCCCCTATAACGAGGCCAGAGGGGGCCGAAACCTGCCTAGTGGAGTTTGTGATAAATTTTTGTAGTTTGAGATTTCAAGCACTAGGTGTCAAGTAAGGGTGGAGGATGTCCCTTAACAATAGGCTTTTTTAGTCTTTTTTTTCTTCCTTTGATTATCTTATATATTATCGGTTAACATAGACGAACCTGGATAGAGTACTAGCTATGGCAAAAATGAAACGTTACTTCTAAATATGCAAATTAAAGGATACAACCGTACAAGCTCTCCCCTAGTTATGACCATACTGTCACTGTACCAAACAATGACGACTAATTCAGCGATGTAACAGGCGCTAGCCTGTGTGAACGGTTATACAATAGAGCATAAGCGGTAGCCTGCTATCGCTTTGGTGTCTAAGGGAGACCTGCTGAGAGGCGAAGACAAGGGGAGTACAATATAATGGCTTATAGAGTGA
>QFET01008938.1:23905-46836 GCA_003316355.1 Tuber calosporum | reverse complement strand
TCGCACCTCGCTATCCTGGATCTCGATAATCTGGATACCTCGCTGTCCCGTATGAATAACACAGATTTATAAATTTCTTTACACCAAAACCTGACCCATTATCCCGGATCCCCCGCTGTTCCAGAGAGATTCTGTGGATTTTGGTCGTCCGGGATAGCAAGCTGAGACTGTTCTTTATTTTATATATCATATACAGAAATATGCTATCATACATATGACCGAAATCTCTCATATGCCCTGATGATTTAATCCTAAACCCAGTCTGGTTGAGGAGGCTCAGATGCCAAGGCGTCCCCCGTTGCATCCTTCTTGGCGTCCCCCTTGGCGTCCCCCTTGGCGTCCCACTTGGTGTTGTGACTAGACGGCCTCCACCATACCTTGGAACTCAAGTACACAATTTAGGAATAAAGCAGGGTTAAGATAGTCTGTTGACTTCAGCGAGGTAACCTCATTATCGGAGACCACAAAATAAAAACAAAAGGTGGGTTGGGGTTCAAAGAGGTTGTTTCAGCTTTGGTATTTTAGGAGTAGATGGCATTTCTTTCACACAGTTCTTGGGCTTAAAGGTATTTTAGGTGTAGTACTACAAGCCTCCACATATGTAATTTGACTGAAGTAGTAAATACTCATAGGGGGCTACTATACACAAACTGGGTCACCAATAAATACGTATATATGCAAATCTGAAGCATTAAAGTATGTATAAACCACTAGCAGATAGAGTGAGGCTGTGTGAAATGACTTAGCAGTAATGCCTGAAGGTGATAACTGTAAGCAAGGATGTAGGATAGAGCTGGGTGAGGATAGGAAATTATCTAAATATAGATAAGCAAACATGTCAGAAGGTAAATAACGGAAAAATTCAGAGGAGAATGAAACTAACTTTGAGAATTTACTAATAGACAAAGGAGGCAGGATCACCTTCCTATCGTAATCTTACTGGCTAACTCTCTATATTTGATCATGATGCATGGAAACTTAATCTTAAAGCCTTTGTACCTTGGGATTTGAAAATGTGAATACTTAGTTGGGAGGCAGTCTGTTTTGAAATGACTATGCCTGTAGTCCAATTACAATAAAGAGGGTAATAGAAGCAATGAGATACCATTGGCATATTCCTTGGGGAAAATTTGCCCCTTACCCACTCAATAAACCAATATGGGTTGTTTGGTGCCATTAATGATTGTATTAGACTTATGAAGATTATCTACAAGTTCTGTGGACAGATGAGTCAACTTTCTTGATAGTTGGCTTCACAAATTGGGCTTGAATAAAATGGAAAGCCTCTGAAGAACACAATTCCAACTGTATCTATAACATGTACCACTCAGGTTCTCAGTCCAAGATAGAATTGGGTGTATTCTGTATCATAGTCATTTTTGACCAGTATTTATTCCAAGGAAAACATTGCCGGATTCTGCACTCTATGTGCAACATATGAAGGAACCCCAGTTAATTTCATTTTGGCACCACTGTAGTTAGGTTTATGGTTGGGTTGCTGTTATTGACGATGAGGAACTAGGCTATAAAGGATTTACCAAGGACTATAGCTAGTTGAATAATATGGAGCCCCTCCCATAGTGAGCCCAGTCTCCGGATTTAAACCTAATAGAGGCACTTTGGCTGGATATTGAAATGCAACTCAACGAATGCTGGCGTAGGATTTGACATATACCAACTTTGGAAGATACTCTAAGAACTGTATAGCAGGCTATTCCTAGAGAACAGCTGAAGAGGTTAATTCACAGTATGCCACAGCAGTAACAAGCTGTAATTAATGCCCAAGGAGGTTCGACGCCCTATTGGTTTGTCTATAGTATAGAAAATACATATAATATATCTTACATGGCCCACAACCGTAATCATGGGATATCACTTGCTGCTTCACCTAGAACGGAAGTGTGCATGACTTTTGTTTCTCTGCAACCATAATCACAGCATATCACTCATATTCCCCCATTTGTCCTAGTCTCCATAAGAACTGCCCTTCCTGTTTCAGAAGTGTGCTCGACTTTTGCTTACCCCTAGTACCTCTATTGTGTTGGGGCTGCCAGTACTCTTCGCCAAGGGAGAGAAACGGATCTATCCCAACACTCTAGTACAGTGCCGAACACCAAAAAAAAACTACACTCTTGTTCACTCCCTTTCTGCTTAGTAATAGACGCAAGGAAGTAGCTTGTTTCATGTGTTCAACCTACCGAAAATACACCATAACCCTTCTCAACCAATACCAACTTTATTAAAAAAAAAAATAGAATTTATAGAACCAGGGAGGTTTTGATCTTAAGTAGTTCGATAGAGAGCTTTTCTCTGAAAACTTCGTTGCTGTTTGGGATGGCTTGTTCACGGATCCAGTCGTACCGAGGGTCTTTTTCAGAAACCAGGCGCCGCGATACAATAGTACTCCCTCTAACCCGCCTAGTGAACCGCGATATCAGATACTCCAAGGGCTTTAAGGTACACTATAGGAAACTTACGATACTAGTTTCCCTATAATCGATTACCCCAGGAGCAGCTAGTCACCCTAGGTACAACGGCTGTTCAAACAGACCACCGGCCCTATCGCCATCACTATCAGAACAGGTTTGCCACTGTTCCCACTTGGAAGTGTCTGTCAAAATGTCATATTATATACAAATTCTATGCTATCACTTGAGACAGGTAATTATGCTTTACCCCTACTACTGCAACAGTACACATTCAATTAGATTTTACCCCAGAAAATAGGAAACTCACTTTCAATCACAAATACTATGGTGACTATAGAACGCTGAGGGGTTGGGGATACATACATTGCTCGCACGCCTTGTTGTCGAAAGGTCAGCCTGTCCTATATATAAGGTGGGAGTGAGCCTAGATTCAACCCCAGACTTCAAATCCGAGGTCTGAGTACGACAGATCTACCTAACAGCATCACTCTCGTCGCACTGATAGAGCTACCACCACCACTACCGATACCACCCCCAGCAGCACAGCAACCTCAGTACGAGTGAAGGACGAAATTATAGCTACTATTAGAGGATAAACCTCCATCATCACCACCACTCACTCGCATATATCCCCATACCGCTGCCGCTGCAACCACTCCTACTACGACCACAACTCCTACCACTTACCTCTACACTACTGAAAGAAGACATTTCACTACCGCCATCACCACCACCACCACCGCTACTGCTGTTGCCCTGCGCAGTCATCGTTGACACAGCAACTCCTGCTACAACTATTGAAGAACTCGATACCCAACCACAGCCGCAACGATGGGAAGAAAGTCCGCAGAAACAGTCAAAACGGCCAAAATCCCCAAGCACATCATTGAGATAGGCATGACTCCCGACCAATACTTTGGTCTAAAAATCTACATAAAGTCCATTACCCTCCCCGGCACACCTGGATTCGAGGGTAAGTCTTTCCAAAGCAAGGAACACGAGGAGGCTTATCGCCAATGGCTGCATAACGCACTTTTGCAAATCGGGCCTGGGTTTTTCCCTAGAGGTGGGGTGGGACTAGTTTGGCCAGAGGATTATGATAGGTATCTTCCTTCTTAATCTATGTCCTAGTATTCCAAAGGTTTGATGGGCTAACTTTGTCGATAATAGTATTTATAAGGCTGTTCATCGGGTTGTTAGGGACTTGAGTTATAAGATTAGGAAGGACCATGGAAAGAAGATGGAAGGAGTAGAGGTTGTTGCCGGAGTGAAAGGGAATCGCGAAACGGGAGTAGAGGTGATTGAAGATGGCGAACACTATGGAGGCGAGTCTGCTGGTGATAACCCCATTGACGAAGGTGCCATGACGATGGATGAGGAAGTTCCACATGAACAAAGGCAAGATATGGCGATCGGGCAGCATGGCCAGGAGGTGGAGTTAACTCAAGAAGAGCTGGAAGCAGTGGCCATAGAGTTGGGGGATTTGTTGGATTTGATGAAGGTAAGCTTTCCCCTCTATGGTGAATTATTTGGGTGGAAGCTAATCACTGTCTACAACAGCCCGAAGCACCTACTCAGCTGCCGGATTTGACTGATGGAGATTTCGACTGGGATTGAGTTGCGGATTCCAGTTCCCCCAAGTGCCACCTAGCTAACTTGAGTCAAGAGGCCTTTTATTTGGCAGTGTCGAGGGCAAAAAAAAAAAAAGAAAAAAGAAAAAAGAAAAGCTTGACGAGCAGCTAGTCAGCCTTGCCTTCTTCTCTCCTACATTTCCCAGTTTATTGTTGGTTTTTCCCCGTTTACATTCAATTCTCAAGGCCGTGCTCCCTTTCTGTAACATATATCATATTCGCGTAGCTCTTGCAAATGCTTTGGATTCAATCATATAAGTTCTTTCTTGTTATTTTACCTATATTGGAATTGACTCCCACCCCTACCGAGATGTTTCGTAGAACTCCTGTGGACAAGAAACCCTCTAAGATCTCGGGTTGGGTGAATTGCCGTAGGCTAGACTTCGGGATAACGTCGATCTGTAGAATCCCACCTCAAGCGTCAAATATCAAATATCGACATCCGGCCTATCATAAACAGTACCGAAGAGATGCCCACATGCCGTACCGCGATGGCCACGAAATGGCCTCCATGTACCAAAGGGACCTGTTTATCCCACCTGGGGGACCAGGTGAGTCACCTCTACTACCTGTACCCGGGCACTCTCTTCTCCCATTTTCCTCGATTTACAACTTCCCCTGGAATATCTTTCAACCTGAGCGTTAGATGTATCAAAATTGTCACCGAGAAGTGACACTGTTTTCCATCCTCCCTGCCAATACCCATTCGGTGTGCATAAGCGCATTCTGGTTGTAATGGACATCTCATTGGACACATCACTTACTGTCCTATACTTTCTTCCGCAGCTCCGCCCATGACACTACGCCACTCTGAGCAAAGAAAAAGAAAAGAAAAGCCATGAAACCCTGGATTGTCTGTATCTATCACAGAGCCTTCTTCACGCACAGGTACCCCCAACGTCCTGCAGCGACAAACAAAAGAAAACCATGAACCCCCATCGAAAGGATAGACAATCGAGCATCCCGCTCCACCCTCCAAATTGATAACCCTCCAATAGAAATAGCACCAAATTCCACCACATTTTTTAATACCGATCGATCGGTGGGTAATGGGCCCCCCTTTACCCAGAGAGGGTAACACTTGTATCTAAGGAATAGGAATAGGGCAAGACAGCCACTGTTACACAACCACTCAAGTTGCAAAAACACCCACGTCTTCATTCCAGGGTCAAATCATGGTTTGAGGAGGCGACCAGACGCACTCAGTCTGCGCATGGCCCAGTGTCTTGGCAACATGAAACCGCAACACGCGACTTTTCCTTGTGGTAACCAAAAGCCTCCAGAAACCTTGGCACACTTCAGGCTCGGTATTTTGTGACTTTCGACCTTCGCAGGTATTGTGGTATTGTGCGGTAAATGCAATATGAGTGGAGAGTTCAACAAATCCGCAAACCACCAGGCCAAGCCGGGAATTCACAACTTCTCACTCGCCTGTATTTCTTTTATCATGCTATCAAACAGCTAAACACGACACCCCTGACCTCAACCAGTGCTATACTGCACGAGTAAGTGCAAGGTCTAAAAACCAAATGAAGTCAAAAAAATTGTTTCGCTTTGGAGGGAGTGCCATTGTCATAAACTTCAGTCATTAATTTTTATCCCCTCTCCCCGTTTTCCATCTTATAGGGCGTTCGGCGCACTGCGATTTGAAGTCGCATGTTGAAGCCTCAAATGATTCAAATGATGACAGTCTAAAAACGTGGTTCCGAGGTCATGCCAGGACAAATAGTTGCTGATTCGTTGATGATTGCCACCACCTTATCATGATTTCAATCCCATTTTGCCGCATCCACGATCCAGTTATCTGTCCACTAAAGCGCCTAATTAAAAACTCAAATCATATTATGGTTCGAAGTTATGATACGACCCACGGCACTCTTAGATGTGACAAAAACCCCACGATTTGAAAAGGCCGCTTAGGATAGATTTTTTTTAAAAAAAAAATTTATAACAGCGCTGACTCAAACACCTGCTTACTCTATCTAATTGAGATACCCAAGACTGCAGGTTTGACCAAAAATGACCTGACAAGACAAGTTTATCCTCTAAAATAAATAGTCAGCAAAAAAAGATTGGCTCTCTGTACCGGAATGGCAATTTGAGGACCATTTTTGCTTTATGCGTGATCTCCTGCACTCACTCGTTTATCATTACCATACCACGTTCGCCAAGCTTGATTCTGATGTAGGGTTGGAGCCGCATGTTCCCAGTTGCAGTTGATTCACAGCTGCCATAGTCGAGATACAGGTGCCTGGTTGCTAAACCACCTCAACCTTCCAGAATGTGGCGAGTGATTGGTTGTGATTGTCTGAGTGGAGGGTGAAGGAGAGAGGTTGAACGAAATTGCCTTGAGGTACATATTATATACCATAAACGCTAACGTTATTGTGGAGATTCTATCCTATCCACTTCCCCAACTTAGGATAAATACGAATTTCCTGTAGTCGTACCGGCTCCAAACCGGTTCAAGCAGTCTCTGTATCGATTTGTCTAATGCGCTATAGCGCAGCACCAACTCCCCTAGGATCTGGGAAGCGCAGTAGTGACAGGAGAAACCCACAAGCTTCCAACAGCCCCCCGAGTCCTCTGCTATACAGTCGCTAATCTGGCTTTAGCACCCTAGACACCGGCGCTTCTGAGGTCCGAGGCATGTCTGCAGTTATGATATATCCTTGGGAATAGCCAGACAGCTCGGAATGTATAACCACCACAACGCCAGAACTATACCACCTCCACCCCTCCCACCCGGAACCCACCAAAGCGTGGAGGAACCCCACGCCGCTGCCACCACCACATAAAATACTACCCCACACAAAAGCTCCATCAACAGAAAAGTGGGTATATGCAGTGGGTGGTTCTAGGCCGAGGCGGAGGAGCACGTACTTGACCTCCCGTGGCTACTCAATGGTGGCATGTGGCTTATCATTTGTTTTTGTTTTTTTCTTTTTCACGGTGATTGTCATCGAGTGATCACCCGTGGATAGGCGTACGTTGAGAGAATTCTTGTCAAGTCTACATTGCATTGGGACGGAGCGCCTTAAGCAGCAAGGGCCTCCACTGCGCAGTGCATGTTCAAAGAGTAACAGTTCACAACTTCATCGGAGCACTTCAGTAAAGAGTTTCAAAGCTAGATCGTTGAGAAAGTTAATTTTTATGTATGACATCGTAAAAGCGTAACCCATACCCATGCATCGTCCCAGCCCGAACGTAACAATGAAGCTTAATAAAACCACAGATAAACGACTACCTCCTACCATAAGGGTTAGAGATCTCGTTCACCCTCTTTCGCTCTCGCTCCTCTTCAGTGCCCGGAGTGACATATCTCCCTGGCATCTCCCGGGTATAACCCACGCCCCTCTCGTCGTCCCCTCCCCTGCTGGGACCTTTGCCCAATATTTTGGTGCGAGCGCCCAAACCCCGCGTCTCAGCGGAAGAATTGATCCCTTCAGCATCACGCCTAAAAAGATACAGGATATCCTTCATACTCAATTTGGCTGCCTTGGCATTTCCGAGGCCGCCGTCACCATCTCCGAAGGCTGCCTTTGCAAGCTCTCTCTTTTGATCCTGGAGTTGAAGGATACGCTCTTCCACTGAGCCAGCAACGGTAATCTTGTAAACGACCACATCAGTTTCCTGACCAATACGATGAACCCGATCGATGGCTTGTTCTTCGATAAACTGTACCCACCGATTAGCACTAAGACACAAATAGAGTTATAAGACAAACCGGATTCCAAAACGGCTCTAATATAACCACTCTACAAGCTGCAGTCAAGTTCAATCCTAACGCACCGCACTTCAAGCTGCATAGCAAGACCCCGCACCAGTCTCTATCTTCTCTCCCGGGCCTGGGTGCGTACTCTCCCTCCCCTCTCAGCCTTCTTAAGCTAGCCTCCCTGTCGTCGTTTTTCATGCTTCCGTCATACCGAGTGAATGTAATTCCTTTCTTGTGCAGGAAAGGTTCAATAAGATCCAGCATACTAGTGAATTGACTGAAGACGATAGTCTTGTTCTTCGACCTAAGTTCCTTCTTTAGTACAGCTAAAAGATACTTAATCTTCGTAGAAATGGTAAGGCTGGGATAATCCTCATCTGATTCCTCTTCAGACACCTCTTCAGCCTCATCATCGATAAGACTGTGAATTTTGCGGGCTCTTGGTTTAATATCATCGCCCTCGTCTGATGTATCTGTGCCTTCTTCGGCTTGACTCCCTTCATCATCATCGCCTTCTTCGTCCTCTTCTGCGTCATCTTCTAGCTCAGGTTCACACTCTTCGTCATCACTGTCGAGGACGATTGGTCTCCCCCTATTCTTTGCCTTTTTCACTTTAACCTTCTTCACCTTTCTCTTTGCCTTCTTAGCAGACCTTGAGAGCTCATCTAGATCCGCCCGGCAATGGGCGCATCTTGCCTCACCACGTTGCGATTCCTCCTTTGTCAGGTCCGAAAAACAAACATCGCACTGTTTGGCATTGACACTAAGCCCACCAAGTAACCCAGCAAGGTCATCATCCAATACATCATCAACGGCTGTGGCTGGCTTGTTTGACTTCTTACGAGGTGTAGCCAAACCAAGTCCAGATTCCTTATCCTTGTGAATCTTTCCCGCCACAAGCTGGGGGTGATTACAAGCTATATGTTCATTAGCCTCGGAATTTAAATAGGATCTCGGGTGAATTTGCCTTGCCGTAACCTCAGCAACAAAACTAAAGCACTCGTCATGTTCACACCACCGAGGCCCTTACCACCGATCGCTCCAAACCCACTCAACATCCTCTCCAGGTTCTCCTCCGTCCTGGTTTCCAGCTTTTCGTAGAATTCCTTTTCCCGTGCGTCAAAGTGAACAGCGACATTTTCCATTTTTCTTGCGGGAAGCTTCATCTCATTCTTGCCGCCTTCTGCCTCAAGTTTTTCGCCGTCTTTCCTGAGAACATCTTTGGTTCTACGAAGCATAATCGCCCCCAAAACTACTTTGAGTCTCTCCAATGCAACACCCTCGTGACCCTGAGCCATTGGCCTAGCAATTTGCTCTTTCCAAACTGCAAGATCATCAAACGGGGCAACTCTCAAGAATTTAATAAGACTCTGAAGTTCCTCGATCTTGTTTTGCAGCGGCGTCCCTGTAAGACACCAACGGTATCTGGCCCTTAGTGCGCAAGCAGCGAGTGAACCTTTTGCAAGCCTGTTTTTGATCGTATGAGCTTCGTCGAGTATAATTCTCCACCAACGCAAACCGAAACATCCGACTTGCTGCCCATGTCCCTCGCCCCCCTCGATGGAGGGGGAATCCTTATGTTCGGAACGAACGACGTCGTAGGTCGTGATTACCACATCGTACCGTCGCAGTTCACTTGGATCTTTGACACGATTAGGGCCATGATGAACACGAACACGCATTCTATGGGAATCAGTTGTTCTTCTCGCAATTTCTGCCTCCCATTGCTTGATAAGAGCCAGTGGGGCAATGACAAGAGTTCCCTTCCCAAGATCGGAGGGCAATTTCGCAGCCGCTTTCTTCGACCCAGGCGAAAGCGCAGAACGTGAGTCAGTAAGTGGGTGGTTCGGGTGCGGATGCGAGAGAATAAGCGAAATCGATTGGATGGTCTTCCCAAGACCCATCTATCATTGCTATTAGTTTGTAACCTTAAACCCCAGGAGAGCAGCACCCACATCATCCGCAAGAATACCACCTCTAGCCTTCCCCTCTTCCCGGCTAAGCAGAAAGGCCAAACCACGGATCTGATGAGGAAGAAGGGTGACATTCAGGCCTTCAACCACACTCATATCTTCCTCCTCCTCTTCCTCCTCCTCCACTTCCTCCTCCCCCCCCTCCACTACCTTTTCCTCCCCCTCAACTTCTACCTTCACTCCTGCCCCTTCCTCCGGGGCTGGTTCGCCACCTTCCTCGGTATTCACCTCTTTTATTGATTCGGTCAATTCCTTGCCTTGATCGACGGCGACCTTCTTAGCCTTCTTTCTTCGGCCTCTTCTCGTCGCAGGGAAATCGTTAATCCCCTCCAAAAGCTCCTTAATACTCTCGGTAGTTTTCTCATGGCCGACATACGTCCCGCCAAAATATGTTCCATCCGCACCGGGAATGGCACCCCCTCCAGGTATAGAAAATGTTGGCGGGAAGCGTCTGTTCTGCTTAGTAAGATCAACCACATTCTGTGTGCCTTGATTGACAGACGTAAATCCAGAACTCGAAGGGCCCGGGCGATATGAAGAATGAAAGCTAGGGGCACCTTGAGGGCGAGGGATGACAACAGGAAGCTCATCATCGATAGTTGTAAGATCAATTGCATTGGTTGGGTTTGTCGGTTTGCGTGGCCTCCAGGCGTCTTTAGGCCCACCAAGGGGCAAAGGTTGCATAAACTCATCTCTTCTGGCAATCACAGCAGGAACATGTCGGCGAGCTGTCGCCAAAAAGGTCAGTCAAGGACCTCGGATCCATACAAGAAACGAGGGAACCCCTTAGTTTTGCAAATGGAAAGTCAAATACTTACGCTCTTCTACACTCCTCCGCTCATTCCCATGTCCATCGTGCTTAGTATAGTCTGACCCCAAACCGAGCTCGCTTGCTCTATATAAATAGTCTAGTCTTCGATCTGTCGTGGTACTGGCCTGAATCCCTGAGATTGGGGTAATGGTTGACTTCATAGGAGTCGTTGACCCGAACTTTGGAGGCTCATGAGGGCGGTTATTGCTAGCGACAAATCCCGGCGGGGTGCCTTTATCCAAAGTATTCCGGGGCCCATAGGGACCGGAAACCGATGAGGAGGGCGTCAAGGTAGCTTGAGGTTTCTGCGGAGGACTAGGAGGTGGTGAACTCATTGTGTGTAAGAGTATTATGGTTAAAGGGGTGAACAGGGCTCGTTAGACGCGGAAAATAGAAGGATAACAGAATCCGTGTAGTCTTATGCTGGAGGCCTAAGATGTAAAAATCATCCACACAAACTTGGGTAAAGATATGTGGCGAGATGGGAGAGATGCAGATGGTAAGAATCACAGATAACGCCAGCTCTCGGGAAGGCAGAGAGACCCTGTTCATCATAGCTTGTGTAAGAACCCCTTGTGTTGTGTTGGCAAATCAAAGGTGCCGGGTTGGCTGGGCAACCAAAAACGAGGGCCACAGCAGGATTTGTTCCTGCGGCACACGACATGGGTTCAAACCATGGCTCTGTTGGTAAGCATACTAGTCATAATATTTGAGGCTCTGTGGCTCGCTCTGGTCAAATATGATACGAGAACCAGCATGATATTGTTAGTTCCAGCACCGGTGCCCGAGAATCATATACAGCAAGCACGAGTATCCACCAGGAAAGTTAGCCAATAGTTAATTTAAGTTAGCCTACAAAATACTCCCTCCCTACCTTGCACGACAACATCCCCTGGCACTTTTTTTCTTTCTTCAATATTTCTTTCATTTCGGGTTCTGCAGCCTGTCTACCCGTAAGCTCATTGACCCTCCTACCGGTCTTACGGCAGCACAGGCTTCCTCATCCCTTCCCGTTTCCCCTGGCAGGTTTACAATATTACAAACACTGGGTAATAAGATCCAACAAGTTCAGTTCGCTCAGCCATACCGCGTCAGGTGAGCACTCAGGTGAGCACTATTCCTTCTCCAGGTGTTTCGCCTCTGGATACAGAGATTAGAGAGACCTGGGGAAGGCGGTGGATTCTACGGTACCAGTTTTTACGGTATTAGTACGATAATATCGGGGTGGACCATCACAAGTTCTGCTGAAAGCCTCACCGATTATAGATTGAGTTAATGGAGAATACGACGCACTGGTCTAGATAATTTGGTACATTAAAATGAAGTGCAATAATGCGGAACCTGTCAGACTTCCATCGAGGCCCACCCTCATCGCTTCCTCCAAAGAGGAATCAGCAAATTGGGTCGAGATCATCACCACCACCACCGAAGCAGAGGTAAAAAGGCTTCACTCTTGGGTCTCGAGGAGATAGTCGTCATCCCCCAGGTTGGAGAATCTGTGGCTCTGGTAAGAGTTTCAGATGAGACGATTTACTATAGAAATGATCCTATGAAGTAAAATCGCATGGTGGGAGAAGAGGGGGCGGGGAGGAGAGGCTTTTTATACTGCTCAGGAGGAAATGCCAAGACTTGTGTGTGTCGGCCAAAATTGGAAAATTTGCAGTCACGTTTTCTTGTGAAGGGTGGACGGCTCAAAGAGCTGGGGCACAACACAGTGCTTGTGAGGTTAGAAACCTAATCACAGCGGGCAACATTGCTTGAATTACCGTGGTTGAACCCTAAGACAACACGAGCCGGCAAGGTGGCCTCTGGCACAGGCTTTGGATACAAATCGATGATTCTCGGATACCGTATGTGGTGATGCACGTATTGTGTAAAGCTATGGAATAAATTTATATTATTAAGGATACCGTATGCAAATTTCAGACGGGTTTTGAACCTTTCAATGAACAAAAAACCCCTCATCGATATCGCCTATCCAGGGCTACCATATCATACGAATTCTGGTAAACCTGGGTACAAGTTGTGGTTCAGGATTATCATCTTCATTTCTTATAAAAAGAGGATGAAGCCCGGTCTTGGCGAATCACTTTCTTAACTGAGCGCAGTGTGCAAAAACCTATAACTTAACTTACTGTTTGTCCAATCGTCACCCGCGAAACATGTGTGTGCAGGGAACCTTGTAGTTTATCAAATTTATCAACGTGTAAAGTTAAGCGCAACAACCATCTTTGCCATTTCCATATTATTATCCTGCTCGCTGCTCGTATCGTACCGGCACGCTGTTCCTGAATTACGCCACTCTACGCGCATTATTCCTCCCTTGCATCCCTGAATCTTCAAGTCTTGTCTGAATCCACCCCTCCCCCTCTCCTTCCCAATACTGCCAGCCCGCACGGAACCCAGTCAATCAACTACCGTATCTCGAAGATTTCTAGAGCTCCAGCAGCTAGTGCCCCCAGCCTATAGCTCGGATATCCGGGTTGAGAAAGCTCTCTCAATCCGACCATACTTCTCTCGCTCTTCATCTCACCCCTGTGGTAGGTGAATTGAGCGATAGGAGAGTCCTCTTTCACCAGCATATGAGCAGTTATCTTTGGCGCTACTATCTCGAAAATGACGTTGGAAAGTTTCAACGTCTCCTGGCCGGCTCGGCTTCGAACTCGTATTCCCTTGGCACCGGGGAATCTTCAGCAGCAGGCTTGACGACAAGCTCTCCCGCTTCCTCAAAACAGTACCAATCGGCTAACAATGGGAAGCCGAGACCGGGATTCCCACCAACGAATATCGTTCTTACGAAACAGTCATTGAGAGAATTGGATACTTTTGGGAGGTCTATCTTGCATTTGGCCTGCAGCACCCCAGACAGCGGTGGCCTCCCTTTTGTCGAAGCACTGCTATCACATTCACTCATCGACCCGTGCATACAGGACTTAGAATCAGGTTGGACTGCGTTACACCGTGCACTTTACCACGGGAATGTATCTGCTGCCAGAGCTATCCTTTCAAATAACTTACCCGCTGTGAAGATCAAGGACCATGCAGGTGACAGTCCATTTGAGGTGTTTGAGGCTTCGGTTCATGGAATTGAAAATTTATTTTCAACAAAAAACAAAAGGGTCTCTCATTCAGAAGATATAGGAGACGAGGATGAAATCCCACCGGGCCTGCAAAGGTCGGAGGCTTCCCGTTCTGACGATGATGGTGGCGACGAGATTTTCGCCTTCGGGTCCAACAAGAATTTAACCTTGGGCTTTCCCGATGGAGATGACCGTTCCCACCCCGAGCGAGTACCAATCCAAAGAAACGAAAAACAGCTTCTGCAACTAGTTAAGGACAAGTTCCGTAATACCGACGGGGATGCCAAAGAATTGCTCGATTCCACAACATTGTTTACCCCGTTACGTATTATGGATGTTCAACTATCCAAGCTTCACACTGCTGTTTTAACCAGTGACTCGAGTGATAACCTTTACGTCTGCGGGTTTGGTCGAGGAGGGCGATTGGGATTTGGAGACGAACAAACCCAGTTCACGCTCCGTCCACTGACGTCCCCGCTTTTGCCAAAGAGGAGAGTTACAAGAGTAGCTTTGGGGCTCGATCATACCGTCGTTATTTTCGGCGAGGGTGACGTTTGGACATGGGGATCCAACGTCTGGGGACAGCTCGGGTACACCATTCAGCGGAAGGTTCCGCAGGACGAACCTACCCAGACCACTCCACGACAAGTTTTCGGGCCTTTGAAACGTGAGAAGGTCATTGGCTGCACGGCATCGAGGATTCACACAGCTCTGATTACTGATAATTCTCTGTTCACATTTGGTAAGAACAATGGCCAACTGGGGATTCTTGACCCTTTGGATGCGAGGACGATAACATCACAGACAACTCCTCGCAAAGTAGCTGCTACGTTTTTGACTATGTCATCTAAAATACGCGATGTCGCTGCTATCGATAAAGCTACAGCGGTGCTTCTTAACAATGAAGAGGTCTGGATTTTGGCCAACTTCGGATATTATAAATTGAAACTCCCTTTTCAAAGAGGATTGGATTGCAGTCCCGTATTCCAATTTTCGAAGCACAGCGGGGGCTATTCCCTAAGCAAGATTACTGGTGGGGGCGATACACTATGTGTACTTAGTGTTTCGGGTGATGTTTTCACTCTTGATACCGAGTCGCTATTGAAGGAAAGCGCCGAAAAGGGTCCAAGAACCGGCAGGATTACGACGGCCAGAGCTTGGAGTCTGAAGAAGGGGCATATGGCTGCTAGAGATGTAGATGTTGGTCACGATGGATCTATCATTTTGTGCACAGAAAATGGAAGCGTTTGGAGAAGGGTCAAACGAGTGAAGAGAAAGGAAAACCGTGCTCTTGGAATCGAAGGTAGCAGGTACAAATTCGAACGGGTGCCCGGGTTGACCAAGATCGTTGTTATCAGAAGCAACAATTTTGGAGCATACGCCGCCATCCGAAGGGATCCCAACATCATGAAAACCGGATTACTGGTTGACGATCATATGCTCTGGAAAGATCTTGAACCTCTCCTACCTTTCGCTGGCGCATTCAACAATCATAAGCAACCGGACGACAGCAAAGACAAGGCCAAGATCCGCAAACCTCCACGGACACCGGAGGGATATGTTAAGGCTGTCAAGTGGCTCACGAGTTCTTCTTTCAAAGCGGAACTTCGCGAGTACCTTTCCTCTCCAGAATCATCGAACTTAGAGGACTGTGATATTTTGGTGTCGACTTCAGGATGCCCGGAGATTGGCATCCCAGCTCATAAAGTCTTCCTTGCTGCAAGGTCGCCACTTCTGAGAAGTCTCTTTGCTGGGGGGCCTCGGGATGTTAGTGCTGTTAGCGAATTCACCCCGTCAACCACCCCCGAGGAGAAAGCACGATTAGTATTCAAAGACGTCAAATTACAAACACTTCTGATTCTCTTGTACTACGTCTACACTGATTCCCTTGTAGATATTTGGAATCAAAGCAACATTCACCGTTCCAGAATGCAACACTATAGAGCTATCCGGTCCGAGATTTCATCAGTTTCCTCACAAATCGGTCTCGATCACCTCGTGAAATCCTTAGAAGCAGCACCTCACCATTCCTGCTCCATGAATAGAGATTTTTCAAATGCCCTATCGGGTCCTTCGCGCTCGGAATTCAACGAATCGGCAGATATGATAATTGAACTCGCTGATGGAGAAAGTATTCTGGTCCATTCAGTCATCGTGAAAGCTCGCTGTCCGTTTTTCAAAGCTTTGTACGGCAGTGGCGGGCGGTGGCTTTTGAAGAGGCGTGAGACAGGCATCGTCAAGGTTGACATGAAACATATATCAAAACCCGTCATGGACATGGTGGTCCATTGGATGTACTTGGACTGGGGTATCGAAGGCTTTGATGGCGTCAAAACTGGAAAGGAAAGTGGAAAGGTTGAAGAATTCATGGACCTTGTCTTGGAGGTGATGAGTGTTGCGAACGAGTTGATGCTAGGCAGGCTGTGCCAGGTGTGTCAAAAGATTCTAGGGCGCTACAGTAAGTAGTTCCTTGGTCACCCAGTTTATCCAGGACTTGGCTCTAATTTCGGCGCTGGTGATAGCCAACACGAGAAACGCTGCCCATATGTTGATGGCTTTGGCCGGTTGTTCGGAGAATGGTTTTAAGGATATGTGCATGCAATACATCTGCTTAAATATGGAGACTATGCTTGAGAATCAGTAGGTAATCGGTATTTTACCTTTTCATACCTCGGCTAAATTGCCCTAGCCTACTTGACGAATTAGATGCCGATCTTATGATGGACTTGGATGGGGTCGTGAAGTCTGTCCAACACCAACTTTTCCCACACTCCCGAGCCGGAGTTCAAGAAGACCTACTTCGAGAGATGTATCCTAACATGCTCAAGATAGCAGCCCAGGAAAAGGAAGCCCTGATTGCGTCGTATTCGCTGGAAGGAAATGATACTGCTCCTCTTTCCACTTCGCTCAAGAACAGCCGAGCAGGAAGCTATACTGAGACCATGACACCCTTCGGATCTCCTCATGCGCAAGAGGCAGAAGTAAAAGCAAGCAAGGAGTCCATTAGGATAGGGGCTAGCCCGACTATTGAGCTACATGTAGGTGGGGAAATGATCTTCGATATGGATGGAGAAAGCTCGGAAATTAGCTCTGCTCCCGAGGTGGCCAAGGCATGGGAAACAGGGCTTCAAAATACATGGGCTTCTCCGGGGACTCCGTCCAAATTCGCCCGAACAGGATGGCATCCTGGCACCTCTAGTATCCCGAGAACGCCAAGTGGTTGGGCGGGTGTAAAGGCTGAAGGCACTGACATCCCTTCAGCCAATCCAGACTTGCAGTTTCTAGCTAGTGATTCACCTCGTCCGCATGAATTGCCCACTCCGACCAAGACCCCAACTACACCACTCAAACCATGGGGAGCTCCTCCGGCCTTATTAGGAGACAAGAGGCTGGATATGAAGGAGATAATGAAGCAAGCATCTTCGTCCAGGAGATCTGATTTGTCGATCGGCCTGGCTTCTGAAGCGAAGCTCGCTCCCTCCAAGTTATCGCAAAAGGAGCGAAAGCGACAGGCAGCGCTGGCCGCAGCTGCGTCTCCGGAACTGGCTATTCCTACTCAGACCCAAAAATCGAGTACATGCCCTGCTAGGCCTCCATGGGTAACTGCGAATACCGGTGCACGGGTCAGTCTTAAAGTGGTTCTAGCCAACCAAGCCTCAGCACCCACGCCACTCGACACGTCGGTGGTCAAGACGCCAATACAGGGAACCGGAGGCGGTGGTGGGCGGACCATGAACCAAACGGCTTCAACACCAATACCATCGCGAGTTCTACCTACCATGCCAACAGCTCCGACTACACGCTCTTCACCGCCAGTCCTAAGCACATCTCACTCACTGCCAAAGGCAGCAAACCCTACCGTTCCCTCGCAGTCTGTGGCGCTCTGGGGGCCGGTATCTCTTGCGCTCGCGGAGCCAGCACCGAAGCCCTCACTCGCAGACATCATCTCTCAGGAGGAGGCCCATAAAGAAATCCTCCGCGAGCACGCTGGGAAACGAAGCTTACAAGAAATCCAAGAAGAGCAAGAATTCATGAGATGGTGGGATGCAGAATGCGAGCGAGTGAGGCTTGAGACAGCAGTAGCTACAGAGAAGCCGACACGGCGCGGTGGTATCAAGGCTCAGGGCAGAGGTGGGGGTGACAGAAGGGATAGCCGAGGGGGAGGAAGCGCGGATGGTGTTCCAGATGGAGGTGCGGGTGGCGGTTATAGTGGCGGTGGTGGGGGGGGTAAAGGGCGTAGGGGGCGAGGCGGAGGCAGAACTGGAGGCGGCAGTCCTACAGAGGTAACAAAGGTTGGAGGTCCGAGCAAATAATGGATTCCTCGTATATATTTGGCCGGTTTGTATTTGAACCGACTGCGGCATGTATTCAAGGTATCGAATACGCAAAGGGGTAGTGCTCGCACGATATGATAGAAAACAATTTGGAACAGATCAATTATTTCGCTTGCAGCAGCCCATGGGTCATGTATTATCACTCGAGATTTCGAACCCCCCCCCCCCCAATCATCGCTTCAGCAATTCTCTTGAACTGGGCTGTACTTGCCCCCAATTTATCACCGATATGGAAGAGCCCGGGGTGAGCCCATTTAGAACATAACAGATGCTCGTGTGGGTGGGGGAAGTACGGAGAAGGGGAACGACCGGCGACTGAAATAGTAGAGACAAATGGAAAAAAGCAAACAAACGCTATTGACGCGTTAGTGCTCTTTGGTCTGCAATTTCCGGTGTAGTTGGTCGTTGTGTGCCAGCCGGCTGGCGCGCAGGAGAGCATGAAGAGGATGAGGGAGAGGGAGGAGAGGTTTGGGAGGGTGTGTTGTTGCAGCTTATATTCCCTTCTCGGAGCCGAGCTCTGCTGTGGGTCGATGTTGTAACTATCAAGGTTGTGAGCCTGGGGCAGTTAGTCGAACCACGTACGCCTTTCTTCAGGGAGATATAATAACATTAGCATTTCGCATGAAAGAGCTCGTATGTGCTTTCCTGCGCAATGCTGAACTGGCTAGAGATACGGTGTGGTGTCGTAGTAGGATTAAGATTTTGAGGTTCTACACTGTTCCTGAAAGAGTGCTGTGCCTCCTCCGAGCAGTCAAACCGACGTACCCCAATATCCACGGTATAGTGGAAGAGCCTTTGGAGGGTTAGCAAACATCCCCACAGGGAATTTTTCAATTGGCTGCTGGCTGCTGGCCCGGCCGAGAGGTTCTACCTGTTTGAGATTGGTTTAAAACTTCATCTATGATGCCCTACAAAATCTCTTGGGCTGCGTTAGGCGGAATAGGGGCGGGCGTTTGGTTCCTGAAAATCATCGTTGTGGCGACCCCTTATCCCCCTCATCCTCCATATGATTGAACCTAGGAATCGTACTAACGTCACTAGGAATCACTCGACCCTAACCCTACACTTCCGAAAAGAAAAAAAGGGGGGGCGGAAAACACTGGAATCTTGAATTAGACAATCACTACTTATCGGGTCCTATTCGGGGATTTATTCCGATAAGTCCCACCAAATTTTCAGGAAAATCTGATACTTCTGCCTGGATACATCCCCACCTTATTCTCGGGAGAGAATACCGGATTGTATAGGGTAGCTCGGGTATGCGGATTTCCGCACAAAATAGCGATTCATAAATTTACGAGGTCCGGATATTAGCATTGAAGAAATGGCCATGACACGGTAGTTTCCCAAAGGAGGGTAACAACGCTGCCGACCACCCCTACCATAATCTGCCGGATCCTTTTTTATTGACAAAGCTAGTGCGGGGTCCCCCATTCTGCCCCCCTCCCCCCCACCTCGATGCGAATCCCTCCTTATTTTCACAAAGAGTTGAAAGGATCCATCTCGCGGTGACCTTCACCTCCATCATCGGCTTTGCCAACAGTTCTCGAGGAGTTACGCCGCGGTATCGATAGGCTAGGATGTCATTGCCAGATACTTTCTCCGGTTTGTGTGTTTCCTTGTCTTGAGGAATTATCGCTGACGAATTCGAAAAAAAAAAGGGCCCGTACGCATTGCGGTAATTGGCGGGACTGGAATTTCGGCTTTGGAAGCTGAAGGATTTACTGTACTGTAACCCTAGCCTCTTGTTCTGAAAATTCACCTAACCAAAGCTAACACTCCGCTTCAGGCCGTCGCAAGCCTCAATATCCAAACACCCTACGGCATCCCCAGTAGCCCCCTCACGATCCTCAAAACACCGCAAAGCACTCCCATAGCATTCCTCTCACGCCACGGCCTCCACCATGAACTTACCCCGACGGAGGTTCCCAACCGCGCCAACATCGCCGCTCTCCGGTCCATTGGCGTTCGTTCCATCATCGCATTCTCCGCTGTCGGCAGCTTGCGGGAGCACATCCGTCCTCGGGACTTTGTCATCCCCTCGCAGATCATTGACCGGACGAAGGGGATTAGGGCGAGCACCTTTTTTGAGGGCGGGTTGGTAGGGCACGTAGGCTTTGCGGACCCGTTTGACGTGAGGCTGGCTGAGGCTGTGTTCGACATCGGGAGTGATGGGCTGTTGAACGGGGAGGGGGTGAAGATGCATAAGGATGGGTTGTTGATTTGTATGGGTATGGTTCCTCCGGAAGCGGTGAACTGGCATGGCGAGGTTCTAACAGCTGAGGGGAGGTGGTTAGAGGGTCCTCAATTCAGCACCCGCGCGGAAAGTAATCTGTACAGGTCCTGGGGTGGGGATGTCATCAATATGTCTGCACTTCCCGAAGCAAAACTTGCGAGGGAGGCCGAAATTGCCTATGTGATGGTTTGTATGGCTACAGACTATGACTGCTGGAGTATTCTGCCCCTTCTCCGCCCTCCCTATCCGCTGCTGATGACATCCTGACAAGGAACCGACGAGGCCGGAGTAACCGTCGAAACAGTTATGGGTAACATGCACGCCAACGGCGCCAACGCAAAGCATCTTGCCGCCGCGGTGCTCAAGGAATTGGCAAAGGAGGAGCACCAGGATCTTGTGAACGCAAAGCACTTGGAAGGGTCGTCGAAGTGGGCGTGCTGTACCGCGCAGTCGGGGAGAAGCGCGGAGGCTGTAAAGAAAGTGGAGTTTATTCTACCTGGGCACTTTAGTTAGAAAGCCCTCCTACAGGCTTTGTTGTGGTGGCCATAGAGTTTAGAGCATAGATATGAAATACCAGGGAGGTGGGGGGAAGTCCGAAGAGGGATGTATGCTGAGCCTAGACATCCTTGTTAAGAAAATCATGGGTACCATCCGGGTCCTCATATATACCCTTTTTCTCCCTTTAAGCATGTACTATACTCCATTATTCTCAATTCTACCATACCAGAGCACAGGCTGTATCACAGCAGTATCGAATTTCGTCCGGTATGCGGGTCTGCTGAAGTAATCAAATCTAGTAACTCCACCCTCATTACAAATTCCGGCACACTTCAGCCACCACTTATTCTAAGCGGCCTTGTTTTACCCAATTCACAGGCAAGAAGCGTATAATCCCTAGAGATAAGCACATTGTTTGTATTTGAGAAAACTAGAAGTTGTGGAGAAATAAGAAAAGAAATTGTAGGATTCAATGATAATTTGAAAAAATAAGAAGCGAATCCTTTTCCATAAGTCTGATGTCGGAGAAACTTAGTCACCCGCCTCATAGCCCTGGGTCTGTCTTAAGATGATTAGCGCACGATAGAAGGTATCATAGTTACTACATTCCTCTATCATGGTGTGCGTTTTCGATGAGAGACCTCCTCTTCTTCCCGCCCAGTCCACGGACCTACTGACTCCTATGCTGTTTGGACATTTTCGGGACCCCACTCCTCAGCAGCCTCCCCATCCCGCCACATTACCGCTCCCCACTCACCCCCCCCGAAAGCGAAAGCCTCCAACTTCGGGAAATCCGAAACCTGCTCCCGCACCCCCACCCACGGGACGCCAAACCTATCGAAAACGTCGGGAGAGCAACAAACCGCGGGATCCTCATCCTCAGCCCAGCATTCGAACTCCTCCGGGGTAGCCCCCACGGCGGCCGTGGCGAAGCGAACAACAAGGTTGATCCATTGGACCGCCTGATCCCCACCGATGCTCGCATCCGCTTGCCTAAACTCCACAGTACCGTATGTCTTCAGGGAGTTAAAGTTGTATTTGAAAAACCTGTGCGGGCTTATCAGGTTGATTAGTTCCTGGAATGTGTCAGCGTCTTCCAACTTTTTCATTATTGTAGATTTTGCGAAGTGCTTGAGGTTATCGTTGTATCTATTGGAATGGATACACCAATTCCCCGTTGGGCGGCGATGCGCTGGGTGGTAGTGATCCAGCGTAGACTCGAAAATGACCACCGCTTTCGCGATCGATTTCACGGCGCCGAGATCCCACCCACACCCACGTCCGATATGCACGTGTAGGCCTGTCGTGCTGTTAAAACGGCAGTTGAATTGCCCGGTCAGGTACTCGAACACGGTTGGTATAACCCACTCCCAACTCCTGAACTTCATGATGGGTGTGCATATTTCGACCGCCTCGCCCGGTACCTTTTTCCCGGTAGCCTTGTCGAGGATGGAAAGGTCGCAGCTGTTCTCGCTCATTAGCTGGAATCTGCTTCGGTCCGGCTGGTTGTTTGACCGTTGCGGGAGGATGTCTGTTTGGATGCTTATGCCGCCTGAGTGGAAAAGGTTTTGCAGGCTGGCGCGGATGTCTTCGAAGATACAAGACTTGGGCGGGAAGAGGGGAGAGTGCGGGGTCTTTTCTATGAGGAATTCGAGCTCCATGCCTATTGTTATCACCGAGGAGGTGTTGTCGGTTTGAAGGGCATTCGCGATTTGGTGTGTTTCTGAGCCAGAGGAGGGGGGCGTTGAATTGGGATTGGCTGTGTTGCCAGAGGCCTGTGGGGAGTGAGGTTTGGGTTCCGTTTTCTGCTCGAACATGGTCGGGGTGGCTAGATTTCTGGGCTGCCGGTTCAGTTTATGCCAGCTGTTGATTTTGTTAGGTTGTTTACGGGGGGATATAAGAGCGTCGTCTGGATGTGAAAACCTGCAGAATTTCGAGATCTCAGTACTGTATAGTGGCTCTGGGACTGTGAAAACCTTGAAGAGTGGAAGAATAACTTGGAGAAAGCATTAGTATTGGGAAAGAAATGGCCGCTGGAGAATAACAGTATAAAAGTAATTACAGACAACAAACAAGCCTTTTGACGGTGACGTAAGATACCTGCGTTCCGTGACGGAAAAAACGAAACTTCTCCTAGGCACCAGCGAATATTATATTCAGAGCTTTACAAACCCCCAGATTCGAATCTAACCGTAGATAACCTCCGGATCAAAAATCGAAAACT
>QFET01008938.1:3137-23892 GCA_003316355.1 Tuber calosporum | reverse complement strand
CCCCCCCCCAGATATCGGCCAGAATCTGAATACTGGTGTGAATTAAAAACAGTGATAAAGTGCGCGCCGCGGTTAACACCGCGAAACAAAGGAAGACGAAGGAACCTACCGGGAGGTTCTTGCACTTGGTTATACTGTTAGGTTAGCCACAGCGACTGATATTGACCATAAATTCCTGACCCAGGGGCTCTGCGACCCCGCCGTAGTGTGAAGAAATATGACCCAAGTTATCGCATATGGCCCAAGTATAACAAGTGAATGATCAATCCATTCCCCTTGTGTAAAACCTTGGATATCAGAAACCACCTTCCGCGGGATTACAAAGCTTATTTCAATGGGTGCGCGTGCTTAAGCTCTTGCTCGACCTTCTCCAATGATAGGATGGTAATCTTTAGGGCACACTAGATCGTGGGGAGGGTTTTTCCTGTCGGGGAGAGAATGTTCGAAATCATAGAATATCACTCGGTGAAGAGTCTGAGATAAGGGCGATGCTCCAAAGGGCCTCAAAGGGGTATCATAGTTTGAGGCCGTGAAGGGACTCCTGGGGTTGGGGTTTCCCCCCCCATGCTCGCGACCTAACATCGTGGTTTCGTTCTTGCTTGCTGTGAGGATGCCCCTACGTTACCGTCAGCATACCTACCCTAAGGGGAGGAGGGTGGGCGCAAGGAATAAAGGAAAAGTATCACAAATTTTGCGTGAAGATGTTTGAATGAGCGGAAACACTAACGTTGAGTCGGCGCGTATGGGGCTGAGCGCTGGGTCTCAAGGTCTCAAGTGTGGCCTTGCTAGTTTTGTAATTACTGTTTTGTTATTGCAGCACTGTTCAAAGCTAATGATCACCAGACGCACTCTTATACAGGTATACTTGAGTGTGGTATCATACTTGATGTATGATAAGATGGGCCTTTCACAAAGCGGTTTTTTTGAGGGCTTAGGATGAGAAAGATTTGCCACATCCTCATACCCGA
Source organism: Tuber calosporum (assembly GCA_003316355.1). Taxonomy (NCBI): domain Eukaryota; kingdom Fungi; phylum Ascomycota; class Pezizomycetes; order Pezizales; family Tuberaceae; genus Tuber; species Tuber calosporum. Next base: position 22,924 of record QFET01008938.1, on the reverse strand, counting down.
GTATCATATAACAAACTGCGGTTCTTAGGAGACTTGGGGATTGCAAAAATAGTCCAGAAGCCGAGGTTTGAAACTTTACTTCTAGAGGTATATTTTGAGCTCAACCTCCCAACAGATACACTATCATCTTCTGCTTAAATATAGATCACAGTCTCTTCTTTTATGAAGCGTTGGGCTCTGTGCTATTGGGCTAGCATACATATTCAGGGAAATGCAAGCCCTGGTGTGTTCACAAACACCAGGAAATTGGATGTATGATACCTCCCGTAAAGATCTGAGGTCAAACGAGGTCATTAACCGCTCTAAAAAGCTGCGAAATCTGCACACATATGAGGGGATTGGCAGAAGAGGAAAGAAGTCAGATTCGCCTGTCCAGTTGTGCCTGGCCGTGCTCTAGTACTCCACTAGAAAAACAAATTGACGGCGGTTACACCGCGAGCTTTGGATTGGGACGTAATCGTCCTCGCAGTCGTGGAGACGTGATTGGGGGTCATGGGTGGAGGATTGCGATGCCGGGGGAGCCGTTACGGATCCTTGCAATTCGGGAGGTATAGAGGGAGGGTGTTCTCCCTCACGGTCGAACAGCAGGTCAACTAAGACTTCAGATATTTTTACTCCCTTCGCAAACCGGCTTCTTTCCCTTTCCTCCCCTCCCAAGTAGGTCAGGGCCCGAGATATCCTTACCCCCCCTGCAAATAGATCTCCCTTCCCTCCCCACCCAAACCGTTCAGGGCGTGTTGAGGGTTGAGATAGACTGCTACTCTTTTTGCATAGAGGGATCTGTCCAGCACGCTGCAAATACTCTCCCCTCTTTCCTATAATCGTAGGTTGGCCAAAGGCAGCGACACAAACTCCCTACAATCCCATTTCAGGGATGACGAAAACTTACAACGACTGGCAGCAGGAAATCCTTAACCAAAGAGCTTGAACGAAGGGTGATTGCTATAGTTCGGAGGTATATTGACGAACGACTAGTTACTGAAGAAAAGAATGGCCCTCTGCGTGAGTTGCCCTTCCAGGTTTACCGATATGCTATCACAGATGGGAGTGTGCCGGGGCGGAAGAAACGGAATCTGGAAGAGGTGGTTGAAAAGGTCATAGCCAAAATCCGGGATGAAGAGTCCAAGACCGATAGTCTGGATAGTGGCTTGGGCCAGTTCGAGGGACTCAATGAAGAGGGCTTAATGGAACCAAAGGCACTGTACAACCATAGCTGAGACATCTAAAATTCAAATTATACTGACGCCCAAGCCTCCGCCAGGGATCAAACGCAATGAACGAGCGAGCAGCCGGCACCCCGGAGACGAAAGGAGATCGGCTAGTCAAAGGTGGAGATTCTGTGGAACGTCAGAAACAGAAAGACTTTCCAAAGGCGGGGGAGAGAGCAGAGGTTTTGAAAACTATCACCAAAAAGACACCCCTCTCTAGCGTCGATCTAGGGGTTGCGGAGGATAACAGGTGTAAAATCTTAGGCCAGTCTTCTTCAATGCAGCTTCTCTCTCCCATACTGATATTGTGTTAGCGGTGCAGATACGCAGGCACTGCGGAGGGGGGCAGTGACTCTGGCCCTGAAATAAGCGGGTGTTATACGTACGGGCGAGGTTGCGGGGGCCGGGGGTGCTGGCAACCCCGGGGCAGTGGCCGAGGGAGAGGATTTTGAGGGGGCGCTCACCAGAGTGGGGCCCTCGGTGTCCGAGGCTGCTGGAAGGCAGTATCGGGTGGGAAAGTAGGGGGGGTCCACATAGGGACGACTGCTCGTGTGCTCGGGTGGGTGGATAGGGGTCATTTATGTATTATAGCTGTATTGTACCAAGGTTCCTGCCAGCTATATAATTGCGCGTAGACCCAAGCCTTGCAGCACGTCTACGACTTGTCTCTCAACTCACCGTAAGATACCAGCTCAACGTAACACTTCAAATTATATAGGTCTGAAGACTGCATTCACACCCCACCCCTTTTTCGATTGGTTAAAGCTGGTGTTACGCTTCCTGACAAACCGCTTAGGTTCCTTATAAACCGGTTTCCACCTTTTCTTCCGGTCCCAAAGTTCCTCTTTTTCCTGTATGGTCGGCATTGCGACTTCGATTGCTGTCCATTCCACCTTGCTCTCAAGGGGTTCCCGGGCACCTAAGACTCCGGTGCCACAGCAGCAATATTCGATTTTTCAGTTTCAAACAACTTCTGACAAGTACCCCCGATTCTGGAGCCGATATGGGTATCGTATAGCTTTCGGGCGCGGGCACAGCCCCTCGGGTTGGTTGGGTCGGGGCCGAAATACTAGTGGAGGGTGAATATTTTGTTGAGCTGGTGTCTCAAGTTGAGATGCGAGGCACGTGGTAGGCGTCCTGCAAGATTTTGGCGTGGTTACTAGGGCCGATGGGTTGATGTGCGGGTAGTTTAGTACTGGTCAAGAGACCACGGAAGTTATACCCTCTAGCAAATAAATGATCCTAAATCTTAGGCGGAATTTCCTTGTTTTTTACAATCAATGGCCTTGGCTACATATCGGAAGCGACCATTCATCGGGAATGCTCACAGATCACCCCTAGTATCCGAGTGCTGGATGCTAAGGCTAAGTGAGGCTAACATGTTGTCATTGGCTTCTAGGTCACTCGGCCAACGAGAGGTTCAAGATATTTTATTGGAGAATGAATAACCGTGAACTAGGGATACACTCTGAGCTGACCTGTGACAAATCGCCAAGTACCCGTCGAAATTGAGAGAAGGAAAAAAACCGGTCAAATGCTCCCAAATTCTAAGAGAATAAAATTCCGGGTTGTTTTTAGGCCTTACCGCGTCTCAGGGAGGGGGGGGAGTCCATATCTCAGGGTCCCGAAATTAAATGTAACACTAAAATACACTTCAGATACCTGGCTTCAGCAGACACCTCAGAGCCGAGCAGGAGATCATCTGGGTGGGCCGCCGAGGAAAATGGGTCTTGCTAAAAATCAATCTCAAGAGCATCATGATATATCACTCGAATAATATTAGGGATCGAACGATGGGGTACCGTGGGTTAGCTAGAATCGGGACTTGGGGTGCGAAATGCCGTTTTTCGTGGGTTTACCTTCCAAGCATATCTTGCGGTAATCCGCTGTGAGGTGTCAATCATGTAAGGCACGGTAGCGCACCGTACTGTTCGAGCACTAGTGTAAACCCTGGGACTTTGGGGGACTCTAACGATCCTCAGTTCTAGGGGACCCTGCCGTTTCGAACCTTTCAAGTGTACGGGAGCATATTATAGTATCGCCACACGCCAGTATACGCGGGAGAGAAGCAGGGACCTTACTGTATGTGTTCGTTTCTGTCAGCCCCTGGAGGAAAGTTAAGAGTTGGGATAGGGCGCGATGAGAACCCCAAAACGTGATCCGTTGACGCCACAGTGTGGATTTTACTCTTGAGTATCCCTTTTTGGCTCAGAGGTTCTCTAGCTTATCACAGAGTTATGTCGGTTTCTCCCCCGCCTTTCTGTTATCATAGCAGGACATCTGGCCTGTACATAGAACAAATGCGTCCCCGAACTGTTAGGGAATGTTCAATGTAACCCTAATCCTATACATTTTTTTTTCCTCCCTGTTGAGGCTGACGGTGGATTGTTGCTAGCTAGAGCCCCGAGCTTGGGATCGAACTCAATGGCGGTTGCATACTGATTGACAACAATAGTATAGATACCATTCATCAATGGCTTAATCGATGCTGTGAGCCCAGAACGGGACTGACCATTGATTCACATCGCCGCCGGCATCCCGCCTGGCGTAGGATGTTTGAATGGTCCGGCCATTGTGCTTGGGCTACCAAGCACAATTGGCTAGGGTGCTGGCTACAAGATCCGTTGCTTGATCCCTATTGTTACTGCTCCAAGAACCAAGCCCAATAGCATACCCAGTATTCCCAAATGAATGGCATCGTGAGATCATCTGTCCTTCCTGGGGAGTTTATAAACCTATTTTCAGAACACACCCCTCCTCCTCCCCCCATCGCATCCGCCGGTCTACGTTATCGACTGCACGAACAATATCTCTCTATTATCTCTTCTTTACCGCCTGAGTACATCACGATTGGCCAATACCTATCACGTCTCAACAGCACGTCTTGCAGTTTAACTGCTAAGTACTGCAAAAGGAAATGTAGGAAATCCCCTTCCACTCCTCCACGTTATCTTATATTCGGCTAATCACCACCCCGCAGCATGTCTGAAGCTACTGGAAAAGAATCCCCCGAGGAATACGCACGTCTTAAGTTGCTGGTCGAGAAACTGAAGGATCTGTGTGTGCAGAGGAATAAGCAACTCGCGTGCCTCAAGGACTTGAACAGGTCTCTTAGAGACCAGAGCGAGTGGCGGAGAAAGGAAATGGGGAATCAAGCTTTGGAAATCTGGAAACTCAAGTTGCTTTTGAGCGAGGCCGGTTACGACTCCCAAAACCTCCCGGAACCAAAGGGGCTAAGACCTGGTGGCCATGAGGCGCTGGATTCGCTCCCTACCAGCAAAGTCGACACTCCCTCCTCCTCCGATAACGGAGGTCCTTCCGCTAGACCTCCTTCTCCATTCAAGTATCATGACCCAACTCCCAAGAGGAAACGCACCGACGATGATGGACAATACCTTACCAATCCAAAGAGGAGGGCTCTTCCGTTGACTAAATTTCTGGAGGAGAATATCTACGCTTGCGAGGAGACTTATCCCCAGTATTTGGTCGATCATCAACTTAAACACGATGTCCTGGATTCTAAGGACAAGATAGATGAGAAGGAACTATTGGAGGGGGCTGGGCGTAAGGAAAAGAAACTTTCCGAGGATCCCGCTGCGCTTTTTAAAGCATATGTGCTCGAAAATGATCTTCCGGCTTCACGTCATCGTGAAACAGCTAGATCTATGGCGATAATAAAGGAGAAAGCGCGAGCAAAACTGCCAAAACACAGGAGTAGGGCAGATGAACAGTTTGACCGGGATTTGGAAATTGCAATGAAGAGGTCTTTGCTGGACGTCACTAGAAAAAAGGGGGGAGATGGAGGGGAGAACGCCAATCCTAAGGAGGAAGGAGAGGAAACACTAGTCGAACACGAAGACGAGGAGGGGGAAGCTAGTGATGAGGAAGGTGGAGAGGATCTGGCGACCGAACATGAAGACCAAGAAGAGGAAGCCAGTGGTGAGGATGATGAAGAGGATCTGGCGACCGAACATGATGACGAAGAAGAGGAAGCCAGTGGCGAGGATGATGGAGAGGATCTGGCGACCGAACAAGATGACGAAGAAGAGGAAGCCAGTGGTGAGGATGATGAAGAGGATCTGGCGACCGAATATGAAGACGAAGAAGAGGAAGCCAGTGGTGGGGACGATGAAGAGGGACTGGCAATCGAAGAGGAAGATGAACAGTTTGAGCGGGATCTGGAAATCGCAAAGAGGAGGTCTTTGCTGGACCTCACTCGAAAAAAGGCGGAAGATGAAGGGGAGAACGCCAGTCCTAAGGAAGAACTAGCCGAATACGAAGACGATGAGGAGAGAACTAGTGATGAAGGTGAAGAGGGACCGGCAACCGAACAAGAAGACGAGGAAGAGGAAGCCAATGGTGAGGATGATGAAGAGGATCTGGCGACCGAACATGAAGACGAAGAAGAGGAAGCCAGTGGTGGGGACGATGAAGAGGGACTGGCAATCGAAGAGGAAGATGAACAGTTTGAGCGGGATCTGGAAATCGCAAAGAGGAGGTCTTTGCTGGACCTCACTCGAAAAAAGGCGGAAGATGAAGGGGAGAACGCCAGTCCTAAGGAAGCACTAGCCGAACACGAAGGTGATGAGGAGAGAACTAGTGATGAAGGCGAGGAAGAGGAAGCCAGTGGTGAGGATGGTGATGAGGATATAGAAACCGAATGTGAAGATGGAGAGGAGGACGTCAATGACGAGGAGGAAGAGGAGAAAGCACTATTAGCTGAACTCACCAAACTCGTGGATGAGGATGAGGAAGTTGTTGAGGAAGCACCGGTATCTGAGCCCTCCGAACCCGGCTCAATTGATGAGGAGGAAGAAGAAGAAGATGCACCAGTACCTCTCCCATTCGAATACCACTCTGATGGCGAGGAAGAAGTCGAAGCCAGTGGGCCACCCTCGGGGCGACGAGTTTCTGAATTCCAACTTGCCATTGAACAATCTTTGCGGCCTGCCAGTGATAAGGGGGAAAGAGTGGAAGGCGAAGCGCCAGCATCAACACCCGCCAAACCTATGGGTGGAGGTGAAGACAACGAGAAAGTCCCGGTATCTAAGCCCTCCGAACATGGGCCTGAGGAGGGGGTGGACGCTCAACCCGCTAGCCTGCTCTCTAAACAGAATCCCCCCGATCTCCAACATGCAGTTGATCTATCTTTGCAGCCCGACAGCGACACCAAGGAAGAGGAAGACCCGCTCTCTGAACAGGATTCTTTTGATCTCCAATATGCAATTGATCTATCTTTGCAGCCCGACAGCGACATCGAAGAAGAGGAAGACCCGCTCTCTGAACAGGATTCTTTTGATCTCCAACAGGCAATTGACCTATCTTTGGGGCCCGCCAGCGGCACTGAGGAAGGAGAAGGAGGGAAATCACCACTACCTCAATCTGTCGAATGTGAAGATAAAAGTGGGGGCGAAGACAAAGCCCCGATATCTAGCCCCACCGGACACGAGCCTGGGGAGAAGGATGTTGAAGCTGCTGGCCTACTCTCTGGGGAGGGTTCCCCTAATAGCCAACATGCAATTGAATCATCTCTAAATCTTTTCGGGGATATGAAAAAAGGAAAAGAAGTGCCGGCACTTAAACCCACCGAATATCACCATTATGGGAGAAATTTCGAACGCCCCGGCCAGCTCTCCAAAGAGAAATATTCCGAACTTGAGCTATCAATTGCTATGTCCCTAGAGAACCTTCGAGTAGACGGTGGGGTGGAAGAAGTGGAAAAACCGGCGTTTAGAGCCAGCGAACACCTGTCGGAGGATTACGACGAGGAAGAGGCACCAGTCCCAGAGCCCTTCAAATATCACTCAGACAATGAGGAGGGAGCTAAATATGATGGTTCGAGGTCGCACAAGAGGCGAAGGTTATCCTGAGATGTATGCTCCTTCGAGCAAGTTCTGTAGTTAGTGATCTTTAAGTCCCTGGGAGGACATCGTGGAGCTGGAATTGTAATCTGGGTGGGGGGATCTGTGGAAAAAAAAAAAAGTTGTGGAAAGTTGTAGACCTGGCTGGTCCCAGGGGGAGAGATGGAATAGTAATGGTTGATGTAATCAGCGGAGCAGTGAAGGGGTAATAATCAGGGGGAAATTGAATTTGTGTTAGATAAACAGCTTAATAATAATAAAAAATAAATGTAATGAAATGGATCATGAGCGAGACAAGGTGATATAGATGTCGTTCTGAGTATCTACTGGCATTTAGCCCATATCGTGGCCGAGGCAAGCTTAAAACTTCTTGTCAGCATACGGACATAAATTGAGGGGTTGAAGCGTCGACAGCTTGCTTTTTTCCACGACGAGCGTTTTGAAAGCCCAAAAACACCAAGGGAAATTCCGACACTTATATTCCTAATAAACGAACATGAGAGCGAGAAGTTTATCTTTGGTATTCGCACAATATCCTCCTGGCTACGGAGAACGGTGCATATGTACGGTGAGCACACAAAACCTTATATCACCCCCACGGTCACCCCCAAGCTACGGGTTAAGTTGATAGATATATTTCTCGACGCACACACGTACCGCATTTAGGGATCTCACCGGGTATATAGGTCGCATTGGGGTCTGACTTGGGGGCAATTGGTGGCTGTCCCTCCTTGATACCGTTATTTCTTTGTTGGTTTTTTCCATTCCTTTTTTTCCTTTTCCACTCTTTGTTATCTCGCGGACACGTAAAACAAGTGATAAATAAATAGACCAGGAGCACCAAGTTGTTTGTGTCAACTTGTGTACATAAATAGTTGATCTATTTCCCTTATTTTTTTTCCCCCGCCGCCCTGTGTATGTTGATATCATACAAGGTTTTTCCTCTACCGCTTTCTACTCGCAATACCGAGTTCCTGGTTATCCCGTTTCATAAAGTCGGGTTAGAGAGGAGCTGGAAGCTGTTTGGCGAGTGAGGATGTATGATTGACAGTATGGAAGAGTACCGAGTATACCGGACTAACTTGTCTAAGACGGCTGCTTGCTAGTGCGTTGGGATTGCCTCGGCTAGCCAGGTATGTGTGTCCTTATTTTCTGTTTCTCTCTGAAAGCAGGCTTTTGGTATGTTTTTTTGCGCTCCTTTCCAGGGGAGGAAAGTTTCGACTATATAGCATACCAACTCTCCTATACGAGTTAATATGGTACTTGGTACTGGTGCTGTTGCTTGCGGAAAAAAAAAAACTCATATCATATTGAAGGATTACGCGCTAAGTGGTACAGATTTTCCTTTCCTCCCAGAAAGGGATGAAAGGAAAGTAGTTAGAAACCTACTTTCCAAGATAAGGGAACAAAGAAAATTGGAAAAGAAAGTCAAAACTAACTTCAAACTTGATAATATAAGCTCTGTCTAATATAGTTCCTACCGTGAAGCGGTTCGGCTCAGCCGTTAATCATATTTTAAGGTTGTTCAAGTTTTCAACGTAGTAAAATAAATCCAACCGAGCTGGGTTGGTAAGTGCCAATGACTACTGGAGCGGAAAGTTGTTATAACAACTTTTACCTAAGTATATTTTTATAAGCAAAAGGCTTTGACGGAACAATCTCAATCGCAAAAGGTATTCGTGGTAAATATGGATTAAACGGTAGGTATCGTACAGCTACATTTGCTGTAAATCCTAACCAGACAGCTCTACTTCAATTCACTCGTGGGAAAAATATTCAAAACTCTCGGACGATAGCGTACCAGTAACCACGGTAAATTTTTTTAAAAAAGATATAAAAGCACCTACCCATTAGACGAGATAGGATGTGAAAAAGCGACAGGAGTATGAAAAAAAGGAAAATGGTTTACAAAAGACTTGTCAACAGTATATCTAAAGCTAATACTTGGGTAACCATTTTCCAGTTGCAATACCACCCATCTTATCCACCAAATTATCGAAATTGCGCTCACTCAGGTGTAGTAACGGGTATTTTCAGAGCAAATGATAACATGTTCCCTCTCCATAGTAGGGGAGGGGTCTCCCATCAATTCGGTCCTGATACCGTCCCAGGTGGTATAAGCAACTGGGTCAGATTAATGGATTGGGGTATAGGTACCTTCCTGTTGCTGAGTGGTATTCTCGGCGGTAGTGGTTTGTTGCATGATAGCCGCTTGCATGGTGGCGATTTGATCCTTCATCTCGCTGAGCTCCGCAGTCTGTTTTTGGTTGGCAGCAACCAAGTTGGAAGCCAACACCCTCAATCTGGCGTTTTCGTCTTCAAGTTCGCCAATTTTAATATTCTTGGAGAAGAGTAGGACCTCGTAGACGGCATGGTCAAAACCTTCCATTGTTGTCTGAGAAGGTTAGTTGTATTGTTTACCTCAAAAGGTCTGGGGGAAAACTGACAATTGACAGTAGGATGAACTGCTGTATAGGTTGTTGTATGGAGAGAGAGGAGTAGAGTTGTCTCGCTGAGAGCTGTGGATGTGCTGGGAGAGAGAAGGGGAAGGAGGTAGGAGTCCCCTCCTTTTATACTGCTATAGTACGCTAACCTAACGGCCAGTGCGGGTTGCGGGAAACTTCATTGACTGCTAAAATGATAGGGTTCATTGATCTCCTTATCGGGCTTATCGATATACTCGATCGGTATCAGATATGGGGAGTTTTAGCGGCTCCTCTCAGGGGAGTACTGTGCCCTTTACGGGCTTCGGGTATCACAGTATATGATTCGGTCTGGAGACTTTAAAGGTTAGATATTTACTCTCACTATTTTAAACAGTTCTCGCATGATATAAAGGTAATTGCAGCTTATAGGATAATAAGTATTGGGGATACATATAATATACCTCAAAGAAAGTGAATAGTTAATTATATTAATAAGAATACAGCGCTGCTGGCGAAATATTAGAATTTCCCTTCTACTACAATCTCTTTCTTTAAGCTAGTAGTATAAGAAAAGTTAGTAACTATATAAAACAGTTCAAAAACATCTCCTCAATTCAAACCTTTAATTTAAGCTAATTTGACTATAATAGTATCATGGAAGTTGTAGCTGCCTTAGCCAAACTGAGGAAAACACACATGACTTAAATACAGTACAACGGGTACCCACATAAATGATTTACATCAACATGCCAAATGGTAACGATATTCGTCAAACCACACTATAAGGGTAGTTAATTCAAAAAAAGCAGCCAACTGAGATTCCTATTACAGTAGTAACTACATTACTACCAGATTTAAAATAAAATAAAACTTCACTCTGCCTAACTGATGGTACATGTACCATGTGGGGCAGTGGTACTATACAACACAGTTGGCTTGGGTGCTGTAGTTGGCTATTATACATACTATGTTATCATATACTATCTTAACCCAATCAGTGTTCCCAACCGTCCCGGGCAGGGTGAATAAGGACGGCCGGGCACGGCGTCCGTCCTTGATGAAGATCGCAGTCCTGTAGGTGACGGCCGGGCCCTGCAGTCTTTCTTGGCAAATGGTAACTTCCGGTAGGGCCCAGCTATCTTTGGAATTGACGGGCGTCACCTGCAGGGCCCGGCCGTCCTGAGTAAGAACGGGCGTCACCTGTAGGTACCTGCCGTCACCTGTGGGTACTTGCCATCCCCAGCACGGCCCGGCCGTGCTTGGTAAGGACGGGTGTCCCCTGTAGAGCGCAGCTGCCACTAACAGGCCTCCGCCATTCCCATCAGAGCTTTGTCGTAATACGTATCGCCGCCTTCATCATTTATTGGCCGAGTTGTAGCTCTACCACTCCACTTGAGTAAACCAAATATATAGACAGGATGCTCATGAGATTCAAAAATGAAACATAAACTAAGACACCTATAGGGCCCGGCCGTCTGTCCCGGGCATATATCTGGACGGACTGCAACTCGGCGTCCGTCCCGGGCAAAGGCCTCACACATGGCGTCCGTCCCGTCCTATGCGAAAGACGGACGGACTGGACGCTTGGGAACACTGAACCCAATATTGGTTAGAAGACAAATACCAGCAATTTAAGGTAAGTAAAATTTCAGAAGCCTATAACTGATTCCTCTACCATTTAACAGACAGCATACAACAGCCATACGGTTCGGTGAACGTATAAACTCGATTCAAAACATTTAGGAAATTTTATATTTTGGAAGTTGAAAACTAACTTGCAATAAACTTGTAAATGATGATAGAAACATTGAAGGATCTGATCGAAGCCAGTGGAGAGGAAAAGCAGACAATGAAAACTTATAAACTCTATAATAATATTAACTCTCATTTTTGTTATAACACCGAAATTTTGTTTATCCGTTACCTTGAGAAATGAAAGCGAATAGAAAAAACCCTATAGTGAGGAAAACCCGTCCATCCCTTAAGTAATACCAAACAGATATGATACCCAGCAAAAAAAATCAAGTCAAATAACCTACCCGACGATGCTTGATCTATCCCCAAAATGAAACCCGGATAAAACTATTGAGGAACAGGTATGGGGAGAGAAAAAAATAAATAAAGGAATCGCAAACAGAAGGGAAATCTATCAAGAATAAATAAGATCTATCCATATTTAACTGGCTAATAAGATAAGGTTATCGTAGCCCTGAAGAACACTTGGTTCAGTTTTGAATAGGAATTGCACAAGCTCAATGAGCTCCTTGCGGGTTTCAGGTTCCAATTGCTCTTCGGGTGGAGAAAGAACGGCGGCGATTATTGGGACGAATTGCTGCGTCATTCCAAAAGCAGTTTGATTGGAGCTTTTGTCTAGAAAAATATTAGTATCAAGAGAGACGAGTCTACCAAAATGCACAATAGGATTACAAACAGAGTTGAACAAGCATTTTATAGATTGGCTCGTTCTCTTCATAATCCTCCTTAAGCGGTAGAAGGCCTGCAAGAGCGGGGAGAACGTCGCCAAGCGGAACGCTATCGGGATGCGCAATTATCATTCTAGCAATACAACCACATGCATTATCCAACATCCGGTTGTTTTGAACCTGCAAAAATGGCTCTAATTTGTGAAGAATAGCTCCGTAATTGCTAATAACCTCATGTACTGACTGAGACTTAACGCAGAGCATGCCCAAACCGTACGCAGCATTTGATTTTGTCTCTTGATCCTCGTCTGACAAACCGTGAAGGAGAGCTTTCATTAATTGCTGAAATAAGTCAGTAGAAGGCTCAGAGGGACCAAAAATATATGAGTTTAAAATGCAAGAGCGAGAAACTTACGGATGTGTATGGCGTGCATCCCTCCTCCATATAATTGATACAGTCAGCAATAATACCCACACTCGTAGAACGCTCTACCGCCTCCGAGGATGAGGCGTATTTTATAAGCAAAGTCCCAACCAATTTCCAAATTTCCCCAAACTGAGTTCCCAGAGCTTTAGAAAGACCAAGAACTACATCCATTGCACTGTCAACCAGAATCCAATCGTATTCGGAGGACTCATGCAGCTCAGGAAGCTCTTCGTCTTCTTCGTCGAGCTGGGATAGATGTTGCTTCTTCAAGATGAGAACGAGCTGACTGGCAAGCTCGAACATAATAGCTCCAGTAGTATCTACCAAAAAGGCGGGTCCGCAAAGAGAAAGAGTCTCTGCGATGTTTGCACATATATCCGTTACAGTAGCCCTAGTTATACAAAAGGCAGTGTTAGCAGATACTCTTAAAGTGTCAGTAACTTACGATCCTTGAAAAGGAGAATAACAAGCTAGATGTGGATTTGCGTTCGCGCAACGTGCTATTTGAGCATCTGAGTGAGTTGGGTATAACGAAGCGTAGGTATCATTCTGCTCGAGCAGCAAGTAAAATGTAGATATAGCATAGCAGAAACCAAAAACTCCAAAAAAAGAATTACGACTTGCCTATCAGTTTCGATACTCCAGTTGGCCAATGTGCAACCAACTACAAGGCTACCGAGACGCACTAATTCCGGTGGTGGCTGGACCTTCAATGGCAGCCCTGGAAGCCACTTCGCCATTCCCTTATCTTGCATCACTTGCCAAAGGGTAGCGTAAGCCCTCCAAAGCGTGCTGATACTTGCTTTCCGGACACCTTCGTACGGATGTTGGACCTTCTGTGCCAATAACTCAACAGTTTTCTCTAAATACTGAAGATAGCCTTCTTTGCAATTACTAAGCACCTCTCCGATAACCTCGGCGGCAACTTCCTTTTCAAGAGCAACCGCGTTAACAGCGTTCAATTCATCCCATAAAGCGTCGTCGCCTTCGTCATCTGCGTCCATATCTGTCGGCTGTATCTCGGGTTGCACACACCCGCCTAAGGGGACCTCTCGAGTATCCACAGCTCCGACACTCGCGATTATAGTACCTTTTCCGAGTTCACCGATTTCTACATCAATATCAGTTTCCGTTTGTTCCAGGCTTTGGAATAAAGCCTGGGTGACGTTTGGCAGGAAAGGCGTGAATTCTTCCCTGTATACCCTAGCCATAATGGAAAAAAACATAAAACTTGTTTCTCGTAAACGAGGGTGACCGAGATTGAGAGCATCCATAGCAGATTGCATCAAAAGTTCAACGTAGGGTGTAAAGGCCTGCATCCCAACAGCTTCTGCGATGTTCCCCATAGCATCAACGACAACGCCTCTCAAATCTAGTTCATCTTCAGAATCCTTTACCGAGATGTATGGGAATAGAGCACCCATGGCTGCCTGGAAATAAGGAGAGAAACTGTCCTTGGCTGCATGGGCAGTAGAACCAATTCCTCCCACAGCAGCAGCCTTCAACCTAAGATCATCCCTCTGGAACATCTCGGACAATCTCGGCATAAGGGTAGGAAGATAGGTCTCAACATCCTTCTTGTCGATTCCGACAAGTACGGCGTCGATTGCGTTACATGCTGCCTTCCAAGTGTCCGATCCATCACGGGAGTCGAGTAGGCTGATGAGCGCTGGTATCAAACGCGAGTGCTCTTTCCCCATATCTTCTGCAAGATCGTCCGCCAGCTGTGCAACCGTGTGCAATGCCGCTTGCCTGACTCTAGCCTCGGGATCGGATAAGAGTTGAAGGACGACGGGGAAGATTGAGCTGATCTGAGTGGCAATAAAATCAGGAGCACCCTCCACACACATCCCTAAGGCCAGAACTGCCGCCTTTCTATATTCTGGATCTTGGCTACTGGTATACTGGGGAAGTATATTAAGCAACGGCACCACAACCTGGCTAGGTGGAAGAGAGGCAGAAAGGTAGTCCAAGAGTCCCAATGCAGATCTCGCAGGAGTCGTCTCGTCGGCATCTTCCAGATCCTTAAATTCCGTCACAATCTGAAGGGCGCGTAGGGTGAGCTGCTCGCCGAATTTCAATGATTGCATCTTCATCTTCTTGTAACGCAAACAAGACATAAGGAAGGACATAGCCTTTGAGCGGAAGTCGTCATCCACATTGGTTGAAGAAGCCAAATCTGAGAAGAATTGTACCAAGTCACGGAAATGGCTTGAAATAAGAGTTGAGTCGACTATCAGCAAAGTTTGGAACACCTCGAAGGCCGAATTAGCTTTCTCTTCGTCTGCCGCATCAACGAGCTCTTTCAACACAGCAACCATTGATGGAAGCACTTCTTTGAACGCAGCCACGCCGCCAGGGTGTTTCTCGGGGTTGAGGGATTCGGCCATCTTTCCAAGAGCCAGTAAGGTATTCAAACGGACAGCCATGCTCCCCTGGTCGCCGATTGTACGGGAAAAAAGAGGCAAGAATTCATGCCATTTATCTGCAACCACTTCCTCCAGGGACTCAATCAGGGTGAAAAGTATATAGACACCAACTTCGCGATTTTCTGCTCTGCCGGAAGAGGCTGCCTGTACCAGGAATCCTGGAAGATCCATCCATTCACCGGCCGGTAAGTCAATTTTAGCCATAGAAGATATAACGCGGGCGGATGAGTGTTTGACCAAAGAGTTTGTTTCTTCAATTATGGACTGAAGAATTGACTCTCGTAGCTGGGATTTGAGTTCCGCTGGAATTTGTGAAGGGCCATTGTCCCTCGCTGTCCAAAATTTAGGCACAAGGTTTCGAGCTTCCACAGCTGCGAGTTGACGAATTTGAGGATTTGAGTGGGTCTGCAAAATGTAGATAAGAGCGGGCAGAGATTCTGGTTTCGAATAGTAGTCACGGCGGAGAGTTCCAGTAGCATGCTTGACGATATTGGTGTCCGCTACACAAACAAAGCAACAATTCAGTAAATAACGGTTAACAAGGTGTAAAGAATAGGAAAGAACCAAACGCACGAGTAAGCACATGCTCTAAGAGCTGAACGAAACTACGTTTATCCATCTTTGCTGTGCTGATCCTTATCCGGTAAGACAGGGAGCTATGTATGTTGTCCCAGTAAAGCAACAATTGGTTGTGAAGTTGTCAAGGAATTTTGGGAAACGGGCCAATGCCGTGAGTATTTATCTCTTCGGAGCCCTGAATGACGGAACTAGGATAGGGGCTAATATTTATGACTTTTGAAGCGAGGGAGTAGTAAGTAGTGATGTGTAGAAAACCAGGAGGGGACCCTTTCTCTTTTTGAGCAGCAGTAAACGAACAATGGTTCAAGGAGAAATTTTTTTAAAGAAAATCAGGATGGGAAAAAAATAAGAGCTACTGTTACTACCTACAACCGCAGCTCAATTAAATCTAAACCAGCAACTGCACGGCGACCTCTTCACACAACCAGGAATCCGCAAGCCGTTGTACAAAAAGTTTTCTTGGTGGGAGCGAGCCAAGACCAGTTCTCTAGCGGTCAAGTTACCAGCCAGTCACAGAAGGCCACTGGAACCGTCAGAGATGGGTTTAGATCGAATATGAGTTTCGGAAGTGACCTCTACTTCTGCAGTGCATACGCTGTGCGTTTTCCTCGATCAAAACCCGATGGTTTATTGCGATTCCATAAAAACCTCCCTCTCATTTTCCGGTAAGCTGGTAGGGGAATATATATCGGGATGGAGGGGTAAGTTCTCAGAACGGGGTTATGATATCAAAGAACGGGGGTTAAGTAGCCGCAAAGGTAAAAGAGTCGGAGGGGCTCAATAAAAAATATTTCTTTTGTTAATACTCATTTCTACGCCTATCCCCGCAACGCGTATATCGGTGTTTGCCGCAGCGATCGACTGCGGGACCCGGATTTTGCTGCTCACCTTTTCTGTAATATCTCACTACCTCCTCCCATATCTTATCTCCTATTTGCCCTTCCCAACTTTACAAACATGCCCTTTTGGCAACTACTGCCACTCTTCTCAAACTCCACACACCCTTCTTCCTACAAATCCCATCTTCCTTTCTCGTGGAAAAACGTCTACCGATAGTCACCCCAAAGAAACAAATTAAAAACAAATATTACATACAAAAAAGCCCCATCTCTCACTGTCTTATATTTTATGATATAATATAGTACAAGACCTGAAGTGATATCCCCACCTCAAATCCTTCGTGGCTCTCCCTCAGTCTATCAATTGATCCACAGCCCCTGAGAAGAGAATGGCATATCGTCATATCAACTTTCAATTGCCGAACCTAATAAGCTTTCCCCTTCAAATTTCGATCCCTCGCCCGAGGATCGACAGCCAGGAGAAAAAAATAAAGTCCGGTCAACTCTCCTTGCATCTAATTTTCACAGGCCCCCATTTTCAGAAGGTGTAAAAAAAAAAACATTCTTCACATCCACTTTTACCGACCTTTATAGAGTAGGAAGGAAAAAGGCTTGTCTCCCACTGGCTCCCAGAGCAGATTCATCATAGAACAGGACAACGTGTACCCCCCCTTCTGTTACCTGTTCCAACTTTTGCTAACCTCTAGGAGACATTGGAATCTGCCCGTCGTTACTCCTCTTTGAAGCGTGTCATTCTCAGTATAGCTAATGCTAAATATTCACCCTTCCGTGAGGTGTTGATTTCCTCTGACCAAACATTTTCTCCCGATAAAACCTACAGGTGGAGAGAGGACTGCTTGGATATCCCCCTTAGGATCTGTTACCGCCGCTGCCGGAAACCTGGCGGCTGGGTGTCGTAACAACCCCTTTTCATCCCACACAAGAGGTTCACTATCGCTGGGTTGAAAGGAAATCCAAGATCAGGTGACTACCTGGAATTAGGTTCGGATGAAGACCCGTTCGAGATGCATCCGGGGGCAGATATGATACCCTGGATTAGCGGCGCGTTACTAGAACGCTGGTACATAAACAACGAGCCTTCGTGGGCAATTTCCATTTGCTGAGAAGGGATACCGATACAGATCTCATTTTCGGGACAACCAAACGTGACGGAGAACACACTTGCTAGAGATAGCAGCGCGACCGATGAATTTGGTGTTTCGCTAAAGGACTCCACTGAGATGATATATCATACTCCGAATCTAGCCTGGTCCCTCTCCTCCACAGATCTCCTCGAAATTCCAAGTTTTTGGAAAGGCTAACAATTCAGAAAAACCAATTGATCCTTGAAAACCCATACCGGCAGGACCAAATCTAGCCATCGGCATAGCCTCATTGCTATATCATGAGTCTGCTCCGGAAATCTAGTTTTTTGGTTGTATCTTTTTTTGAAAAGTCCCGTTCAGGGATTTTCGACCACGAAGTCAAGACATGACTAAAGCCAAAGCGAGAGCCATCATATCATTTCTAGTACTTAAGATGTGAGCAGAGTTTGTCGAACTTGAGCTCATTGGTTGGAATTACTATGTGTATAACCGTTTTTTGTTTTTTTTTGCGCAGCTACTCACCCAATCTACCCTAATTTTTGGTGACGGAAAAAAATCTGTCGAACTCTCGCCCAGTGGCTAGTTATCACTGGGATAAGGTGTGTGGTGTTAACCAGTAGCTGGAGGAAATCCCGTTCTCTGAGTTGCCGAGGGGGCAGATAGGCCAACCAGACGGGTTCGGCAGACTTACCCTTGATACCCGACACATCGGTACTAAGTATACGATACAACCTCTTCTCCCAAATATCTGTCTGTCCAAGCACAAGCACAAAAACCGACAGGGAAAGGGAGGCACACGATAATCAATCGGAAGCATGGTATGTGTTAAAATCTCCTCCCCGGACGATCTTCTTGTTCTCAAAAACCAAGGGACCTGGAATCTTCTCGGCCGGAGTGGGGTGAGGTAGCAGTACTAGATATTAGGTCCGCGAAACGATGTCGACACAAATGCACCGATCCCACTCGTGGCTGCTCAAGGGGTCGCGTCCTGCATGAATTACAAAACTCACAATCAACTTCCCCTCACGGCCCAACATACCTATTTCAATGGGACAGAATTTTTAGCACCCCAAACAAACGACTCGCTTCTCCAAAAAGGGAGAAGAAGAAGAAAAAAAAAAAAAAAACTTGACTATTTATAATATCCGTAACAGGGATTTCAACATATTTTCCCATATCTCTTTAAAAGTAAATCTTTCACATATCAACAAGATTTCCTGTCAGGCATACAAGCGGACATGCTGCTGCCCCGCAGTCCTGTTGCCAGCTGCCAGCTTAGCCAAAACACCTACGTCAATGCCTCACATGCGACACCAACTTGCGCCGGTAAAAGCAATGAGAATCCAATAACGAAGGAACGCACAAACTCTTCCAATGGCACTGTCAATAACAAGGCAGCTCCTCACCGCAAGATTGTATTTTTTTTTAGCTCGGGAGGAAAAAATCCACCTTGCACAGTTGAAGCAAGTCTTATTATTCCCCCTATGAGTGCCGCAACCTTTCTACATCATATTTACAACTTCATCCCCAAGATGGGGCACACACGTAGACTATACTCGTCTCAGACTACCGGAAACCGGCTAATAGGAACCTCGTGGAATTGACCCGCTGGAGAAATCGAGTTGGGGCTTGGTCGGCCGATACCAGCCTCGGGAACCCCGCTACAAGCTGGAGTCCCAAATCACTCCAACTCGTGGCGCCTTACATGGGAGGAGCTTTGTAGGATATTAATGAAGGGAGCTGTTTCTCTCATGTAGCAGCAGCTAGTGCCCATGAGAAGGAAAAGTACAGCGTAGACTTCTCCCTAGTTCTTACTCCGCATTCCGCTTTTCGATTCCAATCCACAACTTTCCTGCGAGTAACGACGCGGCTTGCGCAATACATGTATCTGGCACAAACGTTTCGGCCGCAGTGCAACGTGATCTTGGTGGGACATGTTATACCGGTACATGCCACCCCCGCCGCAGCTACACCCCATCACACCCGCAGCTAGAACTTCCAAGCCCAACCCCACCCCCGCAGGTGGCCCCGGAGTTGCGGCGATGGCTGAAACTCCGGCTCCCCAACGACATGAACAAGCCCAACGATATACTCAGGACCAAAGCCCCTCGTAGCATGGCAGGAGTGAGACATGGTGATCTATTCGTCGGGCTTGATCCTGTACGAAGAAAAAAAATGAGTCCTCCCACCTGAAACCGCCCTATCTTTCCACGTTTTTCCAACCGGAAAAAAGCTACCGACATCGATTGAAAACACGGTTCAGCCGTGCGGGAGCCCGCGGGACCCCCGCCCAAATCCCCTCCAATTCATTTCTGGGCCACATAACTGCCCTAATGATCATTGACGATCCAATGCCTTCACAGATAAGACAGGAATTTCATCGAAAGCATCGGTAATAGCCCCGGAAGTGTAGCTATATTGCAGTTCGTTCGTCCCATCTCATCTACTATTCCATAAAAAGAACCTTTTTTTTTTTTTTTTTTTTTTTT
>QFET01008935.1:0-10072 GCA_003316355.1 Tuber calosporum | reverse complement strand
GTTCCAGCAAGTCCACACTTTTTTCAAAATATCTGACTTTGGAGAGAGTCTACAGATGTGGCTACATCAGGGTACTCGTGCTCGGCCAGGGTGGATGTTCGTGCGTACTATACCGTGATAGCGTAAATGTGCAGGGGACAGGTTTGACGCTTCGCGAGGGTATTGGGAGTTCCGAGAACTCGAGTGATTATAATAGACCTTGGGCTAAGGTGTTGGAGGTTATGCCTCTTCCTGTATAATATCTCTGCCATATTTTCTTCATCTCGGAAACTAGATTTTTTGGCATGGACTTGAGCACATGATTCGCTCATTTGAGTTCTTCCGGTAGTGGTGAATCTCAAGTTGATACCGGGTTTCTTGCGCGGAAGGTAGAATAGTGGGGGTTTGGATGTTTCAATGTCAAGATCTCGTGTGCGAGTGATATTTAGAATTGGGCTCATTGGCGAAGAGAATGGATCTCGCCGGGAGATAGTCCACAAAATACCGGTATGCAGGCTACAATACAAAAGATATAAATCTAAACGGGCACTTGGTAAGAACAATCACCACAATCCAAATTTAAGTATAATAGCGTCATAATATTGGCATGCAATTTTTTCTCTTTTTTCTTCTTCCATTTTGAAAGCGAAAGCACCCAAGTGGCTAAAAAACTGAGCGAAAATGTACGCTAGCTAAAATATTTAAAAAAGGAAAAGACATCATTTCTCATCACCCTACGTCACTCATATCACCTCATGAACCCGACGTGTACAATTTTTTCCATAACACTCGCCCATCAACCCTAACCTTTTCTCTCTTCTGCCTCGATAATCGTTCCACTACGACTTGTCCTTCCGCTTGTGACCCTAGATGTAGTCTCAAGCCCATCCTCGAGCTGTGCCCCCGCCCTACCAAACACGCCACTACCTATACCCCTCCACCTCTTGATCCCCTTCCAGCTCTCCACAATAGCCAAATAAGCAGCTGAGCAGCCAATAACGACACCCCATTCCCAAGTGATAGCCATGTGCTTGAACACGACAGTGTTGAAGGTCGGAATATAGATGACAGGGAAGGTTATGGCGAAACCGGCAAAGACAGCCCAGAACAAGAACTGGTTGTACCAGAGGGTGTGGAAAATGCTGAAAGGTCCCTTGTAACGGGCAGGATCGAGGTTGAACAAGGAGCGGGAGAAATGTTTGACTTCCCAAGCTGTAAGAAGCAGGAGGAAGGACAGCACTGCGAATACGGTGGCGCGCGCACGGAAGACGTTGTTGCAAGAGTCATTGTAGGTGTGGTTACAGCCGTCACCGAGATCGCCGCCGCCATACCCGTAAACAACAATAACAAAACTTATGAGGCAGAGGGTTCCCATGGTAATACCGTAAATCATCTTATCGATGATGACCTCCCAGGTGAAAACACCTTGTCTCAGATCATGAGGGGGTCGCAACATGATATCGGGTTGAGCTTCCTCAAGACCAAGCCCCATCGCCAAGAAGGAACTGGTGATCATGTTGACCCACAAAATCTCCAAAGGACTGAGAGGAAATACGGAATCACCACTTTTGTCGGCGAAAGCGAGACCAATCAATAGTAAGACGACTTGCGAGATATTCGAAATGAGAAGATGCATGATAAACTAAGAAAACGGTTAAAAAGCAACGCGCAAGCAGTTGAGAGGGGACCGGGCCTACCTTTTGGATGTTATCAAACAACCTTCTACCTTCCTCAACTGCGCGAACAATACTGGCAAAGTTATCGTCGGTCAAAACGAGATCGCTGGCGTCTTTAGCAACATCACTACCACTGAGGCCCATTGCAATTCCGACATCGGCCCGCTTCAGCGCAGGAGAATCATTGACACCATCACCAGTCATGACACAAAAGGCGCCGCGCCTATGCAAAGCTTCAACCATCCTGACCTTGGTAGTAGGAGAGCAACGAGCGATTACCAAAGGCAAAGCCTCTAGCTTATCAATCTCGTCTTCACTAAGGGCATCGAATTGGCCAGCAGTCATAACCATCGTAGCGGCCTGGGCGGCAGGCATAGCTGGAGAAATAATTCCGACCTCGTGAGCGATCGCCGTCGCCGTTCGAACATGATCTCCGGTCAGCATGTGGACTTTGACACCGGCAACCTTACACTTGCGGACAGCCTCTAAGGTTTCCAATCTTGGCGGGTCATAAAGGCCAACTAGTCCAAGGAAGTCCATTTGCGATTCCACGTCAGCACGGTTATCGGTATAGGACTTTCCACCAGAGGGGAGAGTCTTCCGTGCCACACAAAGAACGCGAAGTCCCTCTCCAGCGAGGCGTTCAACTCTGTTCAAGATTGCATCTTTCTGCTCCCCTGGGATGTTGAGATTTGGAATAACGACTTCTCCGGCTCCCTTCATAAATGCTTCGACGGTGTTGGTGTGTGTATTCTTATAGACAACGGTCATGCGTTTAACGGTAGAGTCGAAAGGATGTTCGGCCAAGAGATCCCAGTTTCCACTGTCAATAAGAGAAGGCTTTCCACGCCCGAATCTCATTGCAAGAACTTGCAATGCAATTTCGGTAGGTTCCCCTGACGCGGACCAGTTCTCGGCGGGCTTTTCGGAAGACATAGCCAGATCGTCGTTTCTGCGCACAACAGACAAGTTGCAAAGGGCAATGGCGTCCAGGAATTGCTCCAAGGGTTTTGAATTCTCAACCATACTCCCATCAACAATCGCGCTTCCAATTGTCGCGATCCCGCTAGTAGGGTCAAATGGAGATGAGGCATCCTGAATGCTAACGACATCGTCCAATCCGGGAATAAACACCTTACGAGCAATCATGCTTCCTTGGGTGAGTGTACCTGTCTTATCTGAGCAGATGTTGGTGACACCACCAACAGCTTCCAAGGCTTGCATCTTTCGCACAATAACATGGCCCTTGGCCATAGTCTTGGTACCGACAGCCATGGTAATTGTGAGGACGGCGATAAGAGATTCAGGAATGACGGCCACAGCGACACAAATTCCGTAGATCAGGACTTCGTCATTGATTTCCCACTATGAGTCCCACGTTAACACAGGTGCATAACTCACGAAAGGGGGAATATGACTACCTTGTTTGCAGAAAAGACAATTATAGCTAACAATATAGCAAGACCGAACAAGAGTAGGGCAAATTTGCTCAACTTAACCTGTAACGGGGTTCCAACAAGACCGAGGACGTTTTTCATGGTCCTCTTAACCCTACCCCAGATTCTTGCAATGAATAATTCACTTTCATCTTGTTTTTTCCCACGAAGTAGCTCGGCAATTCTGCCAACCTCCGAGCTCATTCCGGTTGCCACGACAATTCCAACAGCGCGTCCCTTAGTGACAGTGGAGGAAGAGTAGGCCATATTGGTACGATCTCCCAGTGGGTAATCGGCGTGGGGAAGAGTCAAGAGTGGGGTTTTGGCAATTGGCAAACTCTCTCCGGTGAGAAGAGCTTCATTCGTTTCAAAGTTCATTCCTTCGAAAAGTCTGAGATCTGCGGGGACGACATCACCAACGGATACACAGACAATATCGCCAGCGACAATTTCTTCGGCTTTAACCCTTTCGATGCGCCCATTGTTACGGACGACTGTTGCAATGGGGGCCGAAAGGGAATGGAGGGATTGCATGGTTTTCTCTGCACGATAATCCTGTGCGAACCCAATGACAATGTTTAAAAGAATGACAGCGGTTATGACGGATCCCTCGATAAAGTCTAGCATCCCGTAAGAAGCTGCCATGGCAATCACAAGGACCTACATCCACCAGATAACCATCTGTTAGCAAAGCTGCTGTGTTGTTGGCTGGGCATTCGATATTCCGTATGATCTTAGACGAGGAGAGCACACTCTCGATTGATCTCGTTTCCATCTCCGGTGGAAAGAAACAAACCAAACAAGGTGCGACAAATGCAGAAGTGATTCATGAGTTTGGATTTTGTCCTCTCTCTAATGAACGAAAAAGAAAGAAAGAAAGCAAGAAAAAATCATGAGTATACACTACTCGGCGCGACACAGTTCCCCGGACGCACCGATGGGCAATCTCCCTTCAAAAAGACATTGATGAACACAAGACAAAAAGTTTTGGCCAGCTCGGGGGCAGACCTCCGCGGCTGGGTTGACGGAAAATGAATCAATGCTCAATATTTCTTATTTTCATCCTGCTCTTCCCAATCAATGACCAATTTCCTGTGCATGAAATGCACTAATAAGCTGCTCGGGTGTGGGGAAGGGGGTAGGTTAGGGAAATTGGGGCTCTCGGATTAGTCTCTTCTCCGGGGGATTGGGCTAAATACAGGATGGGAACAAATCTCGGTGACTTCAAGAAGACAGAGAAGTGTATTTCGAAAGCTCGAGACACCAATTGGGGTGAAAAGAGCAAAATGAGAGAAAGAGAAAATGCCCTTTAGGCTTTAGGGGTTAAATCTCACCAATGTCAAACTGTTCGAAATTTGCCTTACAAGCACACTCCACCAGGTGATACCTCCGGTGCCGGTGAGCCTGTTTGGCCCATCTCGAGACAGTCTCTCTGCTGCTACCTTTGTGGTCAATCCAGAGTTCATATCAACGCTATAGAGCGAAGCGAGAGCGTCTGGAGTGGCTGCATGTGGAGCTACATTATCGGCTAAGGTGGATTCACCCTCAACGAGTGTATCAACAGCTGTCGTAGAGCTCTGTCCGCTTCTCGCATTTTCATAAACGGGGCTTTGAGCAGCTGCGGGTGGCGAGGGAATCCCGCCAGAACCAGTTAGGGGTGAGGCATAATCGTGGACACGGCTGCCCTGAAAGCTCTCAGTGGTAGTGATTTGGGGACGGCCAGGTTCACTACGGGTAGTCATGTTGGGGCCAGAACTTGAGATATTGTCCTGGCCATTGTTTGCTGGACCTGGGTCCGGACGGTGAGAAGGGACGCCTCCTGCCGCGTTACCGACAGGAGGCAAAAATATAGGTGGGGGGTCATCACAGCCTTCCTCCGCAGCAATGGAGTGAGTGATGCCAGAGCTGTGCTGTAGGGCGGTTGGGGTGGTCGAGGGGGGCGAAGCGGAAAGAGGATTGGGATTGACCATTCAATAGAGCAGAAGAGTGAAATGGGGTTGAAAGTGTGTGGGATTGAGAAGCGTTGAAAAAGGGTGGAAAGGGTGAAGAAATTTAGGGGTGGATGTAAGAGGATTTCTCTAGAAGAGAGAGGTGAAGATGGCAAGAGAGCGAGAAGGCTCGTGAGATGGGGGGGGGCTTTATACTGTAGTCTCCGGGGCAGGCACATGCACTATTTTCTTGAAGGGATGGTTTGTTGTCGCTTATCAGCTCGCCAGGTGCCGAGTGGGAAATACCATTGGGGGGTGTCCGGGAGGGATGCCTTCATCCCTGTTCGTCCAACTGCATGGCTGGTGTGAACAACCAAACACAGACAGGATGTCAGCGTCAGTGCTGATTTATTTCCCTGGAGGTACTTGTATCATACCATGGCACAACGTCCTCGGACCTTAACGAATAGGGGTACCGGTTATTGGTGAATCTGCCATGGTTCATCGCTTTTGCTTCATCCACCAAGCTTGCCTCACGTTACAAGTACCGGTAATAAAAGTATAACCTCATGATGGTTTGCGAGGCTTTTATGGCATCGGGACTCGCACGGCATGCCAGAGTCACAAGCGTTCGACAGGACAGCCAAGTATCAACCAGGGGGTCCCCGCCAGACCGAGCTTCTGTGGATAGAGGGCGGCCATCGCCCATGTCATTTTCGGTTCCATTCGCCCGCTGGTGCTCAAACCCACGGTACTGCTATCATACCCTTACAAGCTTATCGGCGCATCTCTCATCCGTCTGCTCGTCCACCGCACACTTTCGGGGATAAATTTGAGAAATTCCGTATCATAATCATTGCTTTTCGTGATAAATACCCCGCATTATTGCCATTACGGTACACAAGGGGTACCAGGTACGGTAGATGCAGAGCTTGCTTGTGACCTGAGGCAACATAAATGATGCATCAGGAATGTCCAATGAAATTCCTATGGTACAGTAATCGTAATGGACTTGTAGAACCTATATCACATCCCCCACGATAAATTGGAGTAGAGGAGTGCCGTACTCCGTGGATGTTTGGGCTCACGTATACTGCGTAGGGGTATCCAAAATACGCGTATAATGTAATTCAACAAATCGAATTATAAACAAAATCAAAAACCCCCATCGCACGATGTAAGGGGAAAGGCTCCAGAACTTAGCCCTCTGCGCTGCATTCTTGAGAAAATCCGTGGGGGGGAATGAAGTTCGTTTTCCGCCCAAGCACTAGCTCTATCAGAGTTGTTCTTTAGCTTTACGGTAGTCCAACCTCAGTCAAGACCACCATAGCTCAAACACCTACTCGTCCCCGTCTATAAGTGCCCGAAAACAGGGGGTACATTTTGTATAGACGCTCAGACACGCACAGATATTTTGCCACAAGTCAGATTTCTTCAATCCCTATTTTCGGGTATGATACTCGAGTACATAGGGCATGGGACGAGTACAAGTAGTACCGAAAGGCAAATGGGACAAGCCGCAGCCCACCCACACAACCTCCCTAAAACCCTCTGGGTCGGTCGCCATGGGGAGGCGGTAAAAGTGCAACGTGTTCTGAGAATAATTTGAGATTTCCCCCCCGCCGAGCCTCAATACTGCCTTTAACTATGTCCAATCAGTAAAATCCTTCCCCCTCCCAAGGAAGTGCCAAGACACCCTGTCAAACAGGAAGGTCGCGTGATCTGGATGTGGTGGGGTCTGATCTTTAGTTTGGTTGCACCACTTGACTTAGTTCCCTTTGCAAGGCGGACTTGGGGCCCGCTGGACTCGGAGTTTTGAGCATGGGGTATGATACCGATATGTGAGTGTACGAACAGTAAGGTGATATCAAGTATCATAATATAGGAAACACCATAGTGAGTAGTGATGACATGTGCCAACCCTCGAGTAGGATTGGAAAGGAAAGGGCTTGCCTGGTACTGGTACAGTGCTCGTTACTACCGGTAACTTCCACAGCAGCAGCTATAACTTGTGTCTATCCAGTCAGAGTCTTTCCCCGCCGATCACGTCAGGCTGGACTATCCCTCAGGAAGCAACTTCTAGAACCACCTCTCCAGTGTGCCCCAGCCGGGGAGGGAGCCTCTACTAGTCTACCCCTGTGTCCTGTCCTCCGCTCGATAGCGCGGCCCACACACTATCTACGGTACTGTGTGACAGCTATCACCTATCACTCGTAGATCAATATAAACTACCGATAGCGTTTTTCAAGAACTCTTGGAAATTCTAGGCCTTCTCTTCTCTTGCGGATCAAAGCCGATCAAAGCCGATCAAAGCCTCGTCCAGTCCTTGTTTGTGGACGGACTACCCGGGTGATTTCTAGGAAGCAAAGAGAGCCCTTGAATTGAACGTTTCTCTCTTTCTCTTGACTCGCCGCCTTTCCAGGTATTATAATCTTGGGAATACCGTAACAATAAGCTGCCATGCCATTTCACGGCCTCAATTTCCGTTCGCCGGGAGAGGGGAAGGAGGAAGGATAAAATCCCTTACACCTGACTCTACGGGTACCGCGTGCCATATCGGGTTTATTCGCTATCCATACATCAATGCGTGGTGTTTCTGGGTGGGGGGTGGGGGGGGATGCTTGGTATACGATGCGATAAAATAGCGCGTCTGCCACCGCGTAGGCCGAGAAATCCATCCTGCAATTGATCCATGTCAGAAACTTTCTCAGGTTGCAGCAGCGGGCAGCGTCGGCTGCACTCTGGGGACCCTCCGCGGCTCATTCCCCTTTCGCCCGATACCGTAGATACCCTCTCCACTTTTACAATACAAAATAAAAAATAAAAAAATCTCTTATAGCATGTACCGATGCGGTATGCTCCATACCAGTGATCAACCCACGATCCTACCGCGGCCCACATCGTGATATTGGGTTATAGCAGTGGTAATGATAAAACAGGTATGATCGCTCGATTTATGAGGAAAAGGTCATTATTTCGTACCAAAAGCTTCATCACCCGTCATAGGGCAGTCACTCGCCCTTGTGTCTTGATTTTTTGCAGCCCCATTCTGGGCCCAATTCTCGGCGCTCCCCCCCACCAACCAGGCCCTGGGGGAAGGGGGCATTGCCGGCTTGGCTAAATGTCAAAAAGTCTTGGGAACATGAGCGACAGTATGATAATATGATAAAACGGTTTGAGAAGGTTGCAACGCGGGGAAAGGAGAGCCCTAGCTCGTGTGATGGGGCGAGAACAAAGCAAGGGAGGTGAGAGTTTGTTTGGACCTCGGCGGTCTAACCGGTGTTCTGGCTTTTCCTGCGAAAATGTTTACTTTCTTCCTGTGTGTGGTCGTGTGGTCGCGACAATGGTGGTAAGGGTACGGTAGCTTCCACCTACAGCTTATGATCCTGAGTCCTTCATAGGCTGAATCAATTGATTTGAATGTTTGAGTTTTTTTGTGGTGGGTGTTACCATCGGTCGATCAGGGTGGATCGGTTCGGTAAAGGATATCAACCGAACCTCCGGTGGTACAAGCTCATGTACTCGAGTACCGGTATTGTAATCCCTTTGAAGGAGTCAGGTTGGCCGTGCAAAATAGTTGGAGCAACTTGAACTTGGCTATCTGAGACAGGTGGTTAACTTGTCAACTTAGTGAAACATTCAAGCGTCGGGAAGAGAGCCCGCCGGGCGACCTGAGTTTTCGAGCTGGCGAGAGGTAAGCTTCAAACCCTATCTAATGGTTGGTCTGAGAACAACTGCAATATATCGTGCCATATCGGGCTGCAAGCTCGATCTGGGGGTACTCGAGCACTGCTGGAGCTCCGAGGGGGTACGGCGTGAGTGAGCCCATAAAAGAAAAAAAACCACTCGGGTAGCAGAGTTGAAGTCGCGCACCTAGGAACAGAAATTGACTAGTAGGCCGATCAGGTGAAAGGATACTTGACATATTTGCCCTCTGCTTGGCTGGCAGATGACAAAGGACCAATGGCAGACTGTCTTTGCACGGTAGTCGTTTCAGCAAATAAGGCGATATTTACATGTCTAACCTGCCCAAAATTGAGGGAATATACTCTCTTGAGTGGTATTGTCTCTAGGTATTGTGTGCTCAGGAATCCATTGGCAGGTCCTCGATCAGCGGCCATATAATGATTCAATTCAGCTTACCCTAACCTCAATCGTAATTCATCAAATCACCACCTTTGGAACGGCCTTCACTAAAGGCATTGGGTGGGGGGATATCTAGAGCGCCTGAAACTTGTATCACAGTCGGTTATGCAACCACAGCGCAAGGTTATCAAAGCTTCAGATTTTGAACTTATCACCCACCCTAGAGCGATGACGCCACTGCCACCCTCTGAGCTTCTAAGTTGGCCTCCAGTATGGCACTGATCCTCAAGCTATAAGCGCCACACAAACAAGTCAACAAAGGGGACTATGTTTCATCGACACCACCGACATTGCTCTTTACTATATATAGAATCAATAGAACTACCGCACTTTGACAATACTCAAGCCTTCTATTTCGAACCAAATCAGAGATTTAGTCTAGCTCCCAAAGACCAGCGCCATCACTTACCACCCCGACTCTACCTTGAACCATAAAATTTCACATCTTGAAAAATAGGGAAACTCAGGACAAGTGAACATACTATCATACTTGAAATCAGTTGACAGTAGCAAGCAAGCATGGAATATAGATAGATAGATAGAAAACTTTTGCCCGACAGAGAAAGACTCTTTCAATTTCAAGATGCGCAACTTACCATGATCAAACAGCTAAAGAAAAAAAAAAAGGCAACATATATAGGGATAACTCCCGTGAACTAACTTAGGCTTCTAAACAAAAAAAATGTTGAAAGGAACTGAGAAAATTGTGAAAGTACAGTACATTCTTTATTGATATAATATCTCCAAATTCATTTACCATCGTCACTGGTTGCCACTACAACTTCACTTCAAGGCAGATTACACGAGAAACTTGCAGGTTATCAAAAATGGCGTTCACAAAAATATGGGCCCGAGTGGTCACTTCTTTTTGTCTACTCATGGCACTCATATTAACAGGTAACCCCCC
>QFET01008929.1:0-11411 GCA_003316355.1 Tuber calosporum | reverse complement strand
AATAACCAACATCAAGTCAGTAGTAATAGTAGAAACATAATAGGATTCCGTTACACATCGTCTAACAAACTTGTTATCTTGGGATGCCTTCCCCTTCGTGAGTCCTTGATAGCCCTCTTCTTAATCTAGGAAACCTCATTATTCATTATCTGACGCCAGGTCCATTGTCCGGCCCCCTCACCATCGGCAACCTGCTTTGCCAATTGCTCTCTTGTTTTGAAAAGAATAAATTCTGGTCTAATAGACCCATTCTTTTCCTTCAATAGTTGAACTTTCATGAAGTTCAAGACCTGAATATATTTCATCAGGCTTCGACCACTCACAGAGCTTGTCCAGCCTCTTGGATGAATAACCTTTTTAATATCCTGAATTCCGCGATTGTGGATATTCCATCTGACTGGGGATGGAACTCCTTTCTTTCCCAATCTTCTGGGCCAGTGCACTACTGCATTTGCATAAACTTCATCATCTGAGTTGGATGAGAGTACTCTGGCTGCATCTGGGGCCATTGTTGACAGAGGGAGGGTAGCAGACTCCGGAGTTGAGTTAATTGCCCTTGGTGTTGCTTGTATGGGAGGTTGGGTAGGTATCTCCTGTAGGGAATCGACAATCAGAGCATTTGGGCTTCTAGCAGCACTTTTTGCAGCTCGCCATTTACGTGTTCGGAGAGTACTAGTGCATACAGTAGTGGTAGTTGCTGGCGTACTCTCTGTGGCTTCAGTGTTCAATTGAGAAGAACTTGACAGCTGTGGCTCAGAGTTGACTGAGGCTTGAGCCAATGCAGGTAATTTTGCCTGGCATAGCCTCTCACTGTGGGTGCGGCTACGCAGTGTTGAAGCGTTCACCATTGTAGGAGGGGAATTGTGCGGATTGGAGCTTGAAGATAGGGTATTCATGCTTGGTGTCATTAAAGAAGATATTTGGATCTCTATCATGAAGTTCAAGATTATAATTTAATTTGTTCTAATAACCCTAGTTCTCTTGAAATTTAACTATGGTAAGGGTTATTTTGCCAAGCTTCCAATGCCAAGGCGTCCCCCGTTGCATCCATCGAACTGTTGTGTATAGACGGCCAGAACCATACTTACTTAATGGTAATTCTTTAGCTAAGCCCTATATTCTTATTATTTTTACTAAAATATGGTTAACTGGGGTCTAATTGTAAGAAATTTGCTTAGTTATTTCATGTGGATCTAAGGTATTCCTCATGCAACACAATTTAATGAAAAAACTATGCTTGCTTCAAGAACGTATAACATAACAACTATAACTCATATTGACCTTAAACAAAGTTTTACTGATAGCCAGAAATCGTTAATATTTTTCTATGATAAAAAATACAAATATTGAGACATTTTACATTTTCTTATATGAATCAAGCTAACAGTGCCAAGGTTGCTGCGGTGGCTGCACCCCAGGTTGTTCACTGGCTCACAACCTGGGGTACTTTAAAGAGTGCCTGCAAGCTCAACACAACTTTACGGCTCAACACAACTTTGTGGCTAACCATACTAATCTTCTGGCTTAACGCCACTTTGTAGCTTAACTTGGTTTTATGGCTAACAACAGTTTCAGCTCAATACGACTTTGTGGCTTAACCAAACTTTGGGGCTCAATTCCACTTTGTGGCTAATAAGACTTTGGCAATCAATAACATAGTTTGGTTTAATTCAAAGCACCAAGATAAAATTAAACTGAAAAGCTATCCGATATAATTAAATTGAATTAATTTATCCAGGGTTATTGAAGCCCAAAGTCTTATTACCCACAAAGTAGTATAAAGGATCAAAATGCAGTTGAGCCACAAAGTGGCATTGAGTCCATAGTGTTATTACCCATGAGGACAAGTTGAGCCACAAAGTGCTGTTGTGCCACAAGATTAGTATGGTAAGCCACAAAGTTGTGTTGAGCCATAAAGTTGTATTGAGCCGGCAGGCACTCTTTAAAGAGGCTCATGTTGTGAGCCAGTGAACATCCTCGCGTTGTGGCTCAGAAGCCACAACCTTGGCACAGTTACAGAGGTCATTGTAGAGTGCACAATATTATCTAAGCTATTTACAGTATGCTCTAAAAGGCTATTGTTACAGGGTAGCCAATTCAGTACTATTAAATTGTCTAGGCCGTGCTCGTATCGAGAAGATCGGAGAACTTTCAGGAAAGCACGGTAAAAGATATGATATATATAGGAGGTTCTCGAAGGCTTGTAAACTTGTTTTGACTTATAACTGAATATATTGTTAAGGTCTCTTATCCGTTGCTTGATGATCCCTTAACTACTTGGGACTGCTACCTATTTATACATTTTTTCCATTACTTAGGTTGGCCATATAAAAGACATATCAATGGAAACTTCAGCCATGGTCTAAAGAGTATGAACTCTGTTTGACCTAGAAGATATTTGACCCCACTGCAGCAAATGATCCCCCGGACTGTCTATTTCTCTGAGGGTGTCAAGCACTCCACCAGTAGATAGTCTTCGATCTCTTTGCCAAATGAACTAAGTTCAAGTTGATGCTGCCTATTTATGAACATCATACGGAATACCAGGTGATCAGTTTAGATGACAGTCTTTCCTGCATATATTCACTCATGTGCAGATGCATTCGGATTATCAAGAATGTAGAATACGTAATTGATCCACTTGGATAAATTACTCTATCATCTTTCACCAAGGCTGAGTAGTTCTGGATACGATCCTACTTCTTGCCAGTGTGGGCTGTAGTTAATATAGTCACTTCCTAGCGCTATATAACATCACATCTTTAGATTCGAAAGTCTAGTACCATATCCCATATGTGTAACATCAGCCCCCCCTTCCTAGGCTTCGTCTTGAAGCATTTCCTTCCATTTAGTACTCCTCACAGTAGGGTTAAAAAACCTTTTCCGATAACTTGGCCACAGCAGGAAAAACCTTTCTGTAGATACTACTTAGCCTAACTTTAGCATTGCCGGATTTTTCCTGTGAAAATCTTCTACCAATTCTTGAGCATGCTCTAAGTGCTCCGGTGGTTCCCAAGTGTTCTCATCTTCAGAACATCCTTTCCACTTGATGAAGTATCAAAGTTCTTAGATCGTTCGTGAATGTCCTCTCAATCTTCGCTCATAAGAGAATGTTTCACTCTTGATGATTTTTTCCACTCCCATTCATGGTCACCTTTAACTTCTTCTGGTACTAGGGGTGGTTGTTCTCGGCTTGGTCAAACTGATATTTGGTATGGCTCCAGTAGTGATACATGGAATACCGGATTGATTGTCCATCCCTCTGATATTTCCAATTTGTAGGCAAGGTTTCCTCGTTGCTCTAGGATTATGAACGGGCCATATAATTTTGGCATTAACTTGTTGGATAGTCACTTGGTGCGGATATTCTTCACGTTTAGCATAACTAAGTCGCCAGTTTTGCAGTCTTGTTGACTGCGAGCTTTGCGGTCATAGTAGTTGTTCATCCCTTCACAAGTCTTCTCAAGGGATTCCTTTGCCTTATCATGTATAGCTTTCATCCAGTGAGCATACATAGAAGCTCCCGGATTCTGAGCATCTCACTCCTTCATCCATTCTGTTTGCGGATGGTAACTATAGTTTGCAAAAAAGGGAGTTAATCCATGTGCGCTTGTTACCAAGTTATTATATGCATACTCGGCTAACGGTAGTAGATGATACCAATCATCCTGATCGTAGTTGACAAATATTCAAAGGTACCCTCCCAGCACTTGGTAGACTCTTTCTGTTTGTCCATCAGTTTGAGGGTGGTATGCTGTAGACATTTTCCTTTTGATATTTGATGTCTTGCACAATGATTCCCAAAATTCTCTTGCAAACTTTGCGTCCATGTCAGAGATGATTTCTGTTGGTAACTCATGAAGTTTCCAAACCTCTTTGATGAATGCCTTGGCATTGTCTTCAGGGGTCGCGTTTTCTTCCTAGCCAATAAAGTGTACCATTTTAGTTAACCGGTCAACTACAACCATGATCTGGCTGTATCCTGCAGATTTGGGAAGTTGTGTGATAAATTCTACTGAGGTAGATGCCCAAGGAGCAAATGGGACTTGTAGTGGTTGTAACAGCCCAAAGCGTGCATGTTTTGGTGCCTTAGCCTTTTGGCACTCAGTACAGGATTGTACGTAGTCGTTTATCCAGTTCGCGATTCCTTTCCAGTAAAAGTCCCTTGTCATAATTTCCTGAGTCTTTTCATCACTGAAATGTCCTGCAATCTTAGAATCGTGACTGCTTTGTGCAATAACTGTCTGCAGGTGTTTGTTTTGAGTAACATATAGGTGTTCTTTATAGTAGAGCATTCCATCTATTAGGGTCCATTGTTTTGATATTTCTTTACTATCATCCCGTAAACTTTCCAGTACCTTCTTTCGGCGTAGCCAATCAGGATACTCATTTGCTATTTCTTTTACACATTCCAAGAATTTTATAATAAATTTCTTGACTTCACACTTTGCAATTATTGCATTCGATATTAGTTTTTGTCCCTTAGTGCAAATCGGGTATGAGGTAATGTTCGTTGAGTCCAAATACTCGTGCTTTGCGTCAGAATGTAGGAAACATAATTGTGGTTGGTTTTCTTCCAACCGTATATCTTAACTGCCAAACCCTTGGCTTGCTTGTTCAGTATCATCTAACTCCATGGCTTCATGAAGTTCTCTCTCATCAACCTTTTCCATAATCATCAGGGCTATATGGTCTCCTCTTTGTACCTGAAAAGGATTGTCAGTAGTCTTAACAAGGATGATCTTAACCTCCCCTCTATAGTCCGCATCCACTTCTCCGGCTCCAATAGAAATACCATGCTTGACTTCCAATCCACTACTTAGTGCAATACACGCATATGTTCCAATTGGTAATCCGATAGCTAATCCAGTCTCAATGAGCACTTGCCCATTCGCCGGAACTATGTTGTTTTCGGTACTGTATAGGTCATGCCTGGCAGCTAGCTTGGAACCTCGAGTCGGGATTCTTGCTTCCTGTTGAAGTCTTTTAATCCTTATCGTATAGTTCTGTTCCTCTTGAGGCAACCGCTGTCCGAGGTGTTCTAAGTTGTCTTTACCCCATATAACTGACACAACTAAGTTTCAGTTATTCAGAAGTTTTTCAAAGTGATGAGACTGAAGTATAGCCTGCTTGGCATGCTCAGCTCCCTCCTTAGGGCGGTACTCTGACTGCCTGCATAAAGCATCCAGTTTGTCCCCTCTGGTTCCGGGTCGGTAAATTATTTTAAAGCTAAAATCAGTGAGCTTCTGTACCCAGTGGATTTGTCTTGCCGACCAGGCCTTTGTGGTGGGGAAATATTGTAGGTTTTAATGATTAGTATATATTGTGAAAGGTTCATCAGTCTCAGCAAGGTAGTGTTGCCATTCCTCTGACGCAACCAATATTGCCAACAATTCCTTGTCATGAATGTCATAATTGCGTTCAGCAGGTGTCAACTTTCGAGAATGGAAAGCGATAGGATGTAGTTTTTTGTCCAAATATTGAGAAAGGACACATCCAAGGGCGTAATCACTGGCATCTGTTTCCACTACTGTTTCCCTGTCTGGATGGAAATGAACTAATATCAGAGCCTTGATGAACCTACATTTGAGCTCCTCAAACGATTGCTGTTGCCTTTCTCCCAAAGAAAAATCCTTAGGGTTTCCCTTAAGCAAATCAGTTATTGGCGTGCATAGTGCAGAGAAATTCTTGATTAATCGCCAGTAGAGGTTGGCGAAGCCCATAAATATTTGAATTTCTTTTACCGAGGTAAGTGATTTCTAGGCCTTGATAGATTCCACCTTTCGGTCGCTCATTGTAACTCCATCAATAGCCACAATATACCCCAGGAACTCCACTGATGTGACATGGAAGGTGCTTTTCGTGAGCGAGATAGCCATTCTGCATTTTCGCAGTCTCTCTAAGACTTTTCTAACCAATATGACATGATCCTTAACAGACTTAGAGTATATAAGAATATCATCAATGTATACTACCACTCCTTCATCAAGGAAGTCTTTCAGAATTATAGTCATTATAGATTGAAATGTGGCTGGTGCATTTACCAGCCCAAACGGCATGACATTATATTCATATAAGCCGTATCGTGTGCGAAAAGCTGTTTTCCATTCATCGCAGTACTGTATGCAGATCAGTTGGTAACCGTCCTTCAGATGCAACTTAGTAAAAATGATGGCTCCTTTCACACAGTCGCATAGGTCTGTCATAAGGTGTAGTGGATATTAGTTGTGGATAGTGACTTTGTTTAGTCCTCGGTAGTCAACTACCAACCTAAGACATCCATGCGGTTTCGGCACAAAAAGTATCGGTGCTCCAGCCGGTTATTTGCTGGGGGAAATTTTTCTTTGTTTTAATATATCATCCAGATATGTTTGCAGTGCTTTGAACAGCTTTTCCGAGAGGGGATAAATTGGTCCCCAAGGTGGTTGGGAATCTTGTTTGAAGTCAAGGCGTGATCGAAAGTCTGATGAGCGGGTAGTTTCGCCGCCGTTAACGGGCGGAAAAGGTCCTTGTAGTTATGGTATTGCGCGGGGAGTGTATCAAGGATTATTTCTTCCTCATCATCTACTCTTGCAATTCTTCCAAAACCACTACCTCTGGATCTTCCAAAACCTGCTCATCATACTCGATTGTATATTCCTTCATCCTCTGGTAAGTAGTGAAGCTGACATCTATCAGCATCAAACCTCCAGCGTTCTGGGTCTTCAATTTCCTTTATAGGATGTTTATCATTCCACCACCCAAATGGAATTATTATTTCATAATTCCCTGTTGGTCTGATCTCGTACACAATCTTTGATAAGGGTTTATTTTTCCCAATCTCAAGGTAAAGGGGAAAGGTAAAATCCCTTCCGGTAGAAAATTCGTCTCCAGTAAAACCCAAAATGGGCTCTTGATCCTTACAAGATTTGTAAGGAATATTTAATTCCTTGATTAAATTTTCGTGTATAACAAAGATATTGGATCCTGAGTCTAATAAGACTCTTATCCAATATCGTTTCCCATACACCAAGATATCTGCAGTTCCTTCCAGACATTGGTAGTATTTTAGTTCTTCGTGTTTGAGCTTCTGTTGCTTATGCGACGTTGTTATATCTGTTCGTCCTTGCTTATTAGACATTATGGTTGTATAGCTTTGGTGTTAGTGACAACATCAGCATTGTTTTGACCATAGAGGTCTCCTCAGACGAACTAAACAAATAGTCAATTATTAAGATTCTGGGTAGCCCACTACAAGTGGTCTTTACCCCCTGCCGATGGGCTCCCAGTATGTTAAAAATTCCTATTTCATAGGAAAGTCGCATGCATAATTATGCCGTGCATTTTTTATGCATTGCAACCATGAAAAGTTATCAGTATTATGCGCCGGGGCTTTTTGGTAACTTAGCGTAGATTCTTGAGGGATTTTTCCAAAAAGGGAAGTTTGTTTTCAAAAAATAATTTGATTTCTGAAAAGAGTAGTAAATTCAGAAAGTAGTAACGGTTTCCAAATTTGGAATATCTTATCCTAATGCAGATATAATTGCGCATTTTGCCATTGCTAATTGTTGCTATAAGAGTTGTTACATAACTCTTTCTTTCAGTTGTCCATCCGTGGTCTAGTTGGGAGAGTTGTGTTTGACCCCTTGCTCATCTAGCAGGGTCATGTGTTCAATCATCTCTGAGGTTTGGATTATTGGGTACCGGCTTGTAGGGTCCGTGGTCTTGTTGGGCGGCTAAGCTGCCTGTAATTATTCCGCAGCTTCAACTGCCTGAGAACTATTGTTTTGCCTACTTTAGTTTGTCGATATTGTGACTAGAGTCGGTAACACAGGTGGGGGTGCAGGGTGGGTCAACTAAAACGTTTTGCTGCAAGTTTTGCCGTTCATGCTCCTTGTTTTCTCATCTCCCTAGCCAAAGAGGGATCCCATTTACGATTCCGGTCGCTATTGCTAGTGCCCCGAATACCCAAACACCGTCGCTGTTGGTGCCGTTAGGACATTGGTGTATCCGATAATTCCCATAACTGAGGTGTTGGTTCATGTTGTATGTGATTAACCTTTGGTTTCGCTTTGCTCATTGTGAGAGTTGCAGTCTCTAGTTTGCAGGGGAATTTAGGTCGTTCTTTGGTTGTTTGCTTAACGAAGGCTCTTGCTACCACAATGTCCTTGCGACATTTTCGCCAGGTGTAGTGCTGGAGGCCGCAACGAGTGTAACCCTTTTCTGTAATTCGCTTATTCACCTTATCCTGCGGGATTCCGTTATGAGAATTCTTCCAGTCAGTATGCTCATCTGTGTTGTTGTTCTCTTACTTTGCTGATAGGTTAGCCTTAGCTATCTTCCATCTTGAGGTATTATTGCTTCGTTTCTAGTTGCTATATCCTTGTTTGGTATAGACCACCTTTGTGGTGACATCGCGCTTCCTCTTGGATGATCTACTAGATGAGGGTTCTCCTATGTAGAGTTTCCGCCGTTCCAGAATTCCTCCTCTTGTTGGCCAACTTCCCGTATGGTTTCCATCCATTGCCCATCAGAGGAGAACTTTAGATTGATAACCGGCGAATAATTTCTTCAGGAAGTTTCCTTTCCACCTGTACCCTCCAACTAATTTCTGTGAGACTGGCCTTGATGTTAAGGTTTTCGAGGAGAAGGAGCTAAGTGTCTATTTTGCCCTTGTAGATGACTTTGGACATTTCTTCAAGGGCTCGTCGTTCCTCCTCAATGCCGATATATTGCTTTGTAATTTCTTGCCGAAAGCGATCCCACGTGGAATAGTCTAGGTCCCGGGTATATCCCCCTAATCCACCTATCACCTTTTGGTATTTCTCCAAGATGGGTGCCACTTTGTTCACCTTTGTTTTCCCCAAAGAAAGACTATTCAATGGGCATGATTTTCCCACTGTGTAGGATTGCAGTCAAAATAGTCTTCACAAGCTGTCAACCAGTTTCGAACATCCTGAATGTCGTTTCCTTCAAAGAAGTAAGGTGGTTCCGCTATTAGCTTTGCTGGTCGGGAGAGTGCAGCTATATGTTCTAAGAAGGCTAACGTTAACCTGTACTCAGGTACATCGTTTCAGGGAATAGATGGTAAACGGGGAGCGCATTCTGGCCTGCCGCCCTTTCTGCCCTGTCTATCCTCTCCATCTGTATCGGACCTATCATCATTATCTGGGTCAGGGGCATCTCCAAGGTTACCTGGTGATGGTGGTAGTGGCAGGTTGTTTCCTCTACAGTCAACTCATTTTCCTTTATCCTTCCTTGGAGTCGACGCAGATTCCTTTGTAGGAATAGGACCTTCTGTGGGTACTATTGATTGTCTTTGGTTGGACGGTGCTGGGTTACCATCACCAGATCCGTGCTTTGTTGGTGCCGGGGTCTTTTCTGCCAACTGAAGTACCAGAGCATCCAGGTAGGCCTTCATACTAGCACTCTGTTCTCGTTGTTGTTGAGCAGCTAATTCACGTTGCTCATTCTTTCTTCTGGTCCATTCCTGTTCCTGTTGGTTCAACTTAGTATTAAGTTCCATTAGTGCCTTTTCCAGGATTTAGTCACTTGTTTCGGAGAATGGGCCTGTTGCTCCTGTTAAGCCTCTTGGTGTCGGAACTCTCCTGGACCTGGGCACGTAACCTTGGCTGCTCCTATTCAGTGTCGCCACTTAATAGTTCCAATGCAAGGCGACCTTCCTGTATTTCAGCATCATTGATAACTTCACCTCTGGCTATAAGGCTCTGCAATAATTCTAGCATTGTAAAACCCTGCCTGGCCTCCTGGGATAGTGCTGAGATCGCAATATGATTCTCATCTGTACTTTCTTTCAGGGATCGGTCCAGGTGGCGTAATGCATAAACCACAATTTGCTGGAAGTTATCTTGCGTATTGACAGGCTTCTTGGTACCCTTGGCAAGTTTCTGAACTTGTGATAGTGGACGACCCAAATGCGTAATGGGAGAGTTAGTCCAGCTTCGGGATGGAATTAGGGATGCTGAAGGGGTAGATTTTGTATCATACTCTTCGATCATCCAGTCAGGTCCCAATGGACTAGGAATAGGTGTATCATCTCGTGCCATAGCCATGGTAGCTACCTTAGAGTCCAAGATGTTTTTTTGAAAACAATGGTTGAGTGAAGCAATATAGTTCAACTATTGCATATTGCGGTATGTCTGCAAAGTCAGCAGTAAGTATATCTACCAATGAGGGTAAGGTAGATTATTGTTTCCGTTTTGTAAATACAGTTTTACGTCACATATCTTGCTGATAAATATATTCTGTATATTTTCGCTGTATGCGCGTAAGTTGTTGAAGAGTGACTGCATGTAGGTCCAGTGTGTATTCTTTACAACAAATAGGAAATGTGTTGTCAAAGTTGAGAGGGCGACAGTGCCCACAATGTTGGGACTGATGAAAACTTTGTGTGTCAAAGTATTCTCTAGGCATGAGAGAATGTTTGAGTTGCTTTGGTGACAGGAGAGTAACAATATAGTGTTATGGGGTAGCCAATTCGGTACTGTTGAATTATTTTGGCCGTGCTCGTATTGAGAAGATCGGAGAACTTTCAGAAAAGCTCGGTAAAGGCTATGATAAGTATAAGAGGTTCTTGAAGGCTTGTAAACTTGTTTTGACTAATAACTGAATATATTGTTAAGGTCTCTTCTCCTTTGCTTGATGATCCCTTAACTACGTGGGACTGCTAACTATTTATACATTTTTTCCAGTACTTAGGTTGGCCATATAAAAGACATATCTTTGGAAACTTCAGCCATGGTCTAAAGAGTGCGAACACTGTTTGACCCTGAAGATGTATGACCCCACTGCAGCAAATGATCCCCCGGAATGTATATTTCTCTGAGGGTGTCAAGTACTCCACCAGTACATAGCCTTCGATCTCTTTGCCAAATGAATTAAGTTCAAGTTGATGCTGACCATTTACGAACATCATACGGAATACCAGGTGATCAGTGTGGATGGTCGTCTTTCCTGCATATATGCACTCATGTGCAGATGCATTCGGATTATCAAGAATGTAGAATACGTAATAGATCCAGCAGGATAAATTACTCTATCATCTTTCACCAAGGCTGAGTAGTTCTGGATACGATCCTACTTCTTGCCAGTGTGGGTTGTAGTCAATATAGTCACTTCCCGGTGCTATATACCATCACATCTTTAGACTCGAAAGTCTAGTACCATATCCCATATGGGTAACAACTATCTATTTGGCAATGCTAAAATAAATGTTTTGTTGTTGGAGGCCAATGTGTAGGTTCTAACAAAACCACACTCATATAGTATTAATCAGGAAGTATCAACTGAAGGCAGCTTATTAATCTCTCTCTAAGTTTCTAAGGAGGTGAGTTCCACCTTAGCTAAACTATGCACAGTGTTAGGCACATAACTCCCACAAGGGCCCAGAGGAGCAGTTTAAGAGCTCTGGG